>PVJX010003512.1:0-24683 GCA_004027295.1 Dolichotis patagonum | reverse complement strand
TACTCTAGGGTACTCATATAACCTCTGACTAGGGTGGTGTGTAAGGTGGGCAAAGGTATAGATTGGGGCTATTTTTGGGCCACTGGGAAAGATGACTACAGTTTGGTTCTGCCCCTTGCTCCTGCCTCCCACCGAAACTTTCCAGGGCACAACTCTTTCAATCATATTATAGATAGCTAAGCTATTTAGAAATCTTGTAGGCAGTCAGACAAGTCTGGGTCCTCAAAAGGTCAGTGCAGAAGACAACTGTGGCTGCAGGCTCTTTCACTGAAGGCCAGGCTTCAAGAAAAGAGAAATGGCTATACACGTATATTTTCCCTAGTGATTAAATAGCCCTGATTGATACTCTAAATAGACATCAAGCACCTTGGGGTGGAGGACCAAAACCTCCTTAACCCACCCCTTCCAGGAAAGTCCTTTTCCTCCCTAGTGCATGTGCTATGTGACTTTCTTTCCAATGTGATCCTCATTTAATCAAAATTACCCAAGCAACTCTACTTGATATAATCTTATTGGTTAACTATATTTTTGTCGCAACTCAGACCCACTGTGTGATTTCTCATTGGATCACTATTACCTAAGCAAATACACTTGTAATCCTATTAGTTGACTATAGTTTTTTCCCACCTTGAACTCACCTCACCTCTTGGTTTTGTTCAATAAAAGACTTTGAGAGGCAGGGTTGCCTGGCAACCCACTTTCCAGCCCCTTTCTGTCCCTCTTAGAAGCTATCTTTCTCTCAATAAATTCTTCCTATCCTTAACCTCCATTGTTCCTAGAATTTGTTCCTTAGTTTTAGAGAACACAAACTCAGTGTTTCAGAGACCTACCAGTTTGCGAGTTATATTTCCCTTATATTATTTGGATTATTTGGTGGTCGTATATGATATGCCCTATGTCAGTTACAGAAAAAGAATTTCAGAGCATGTCAATGAGAGTTAGAAAGATTAAGCAGAATTAACATACATGTGTAGAAGTAAATGTGGATCTCATGGAGTGAGATGCATTGTGCTCTAGGGCTGGGGATATATATATATATATATATATATATATATATATATATATATATGGTTAATTTATAGAACTATAGTATATTTAAAGAATTTCGGTATGGAGGGCCTCCGGGGTAAAAAAAAAAGGAAAACCTTGGGTAACTTTGTGCCACAAAGTTGTAGTCTTCTTAAGAAGAACAATTTTGAAAGTATGATTTTCCTTGTCCTCCTACCTGTCTTTATTTCTTCTCTCTTAATTCAGAATGAAAGTGAGATGAGATCAGTAGTGGTCTGACTTCAATGCAGATAGTACAACTGGGGTGGCACCACCACCCAACTGAATCTAGGCAATGCCCTGGGGCCAACCCACCCACCTTTGTCCTCAGGCCTAGTACCCTGAAACAGAGATAAGAAAACAAAAACCGCCTGGGCCTGCCTGGGAAAAGTCCAAACCAAGACTCACTCATGCTAGATTGTCTGACTGAGTCTTTAATAGCTGTTCTTTACTTGGAGCTCATTGAAAGTTTATGCACATAGACTGCATTTCATAATCCAATGATAACAGAGTGAATTATGGGAAAGGACATGTGCAATAGATACAACTGATATGACTCAGTACCCTGTCAATCATGTTGTCAGTCATATTTTGGAAGACCCAGTGGGAGGTGCCCTAGACAGGGGTAACATTTTAAATTCTTAAATTAACACAGTGCTCATGCCATTTTTCTTTCTGCTAAAATACATCTGTTCATTCTGAATGTACCATTGCCTAGCTAAACTCCATTAGACTTAGTTGCTTTCTCCTTAATATCTCATGCCATATCCAATTTTTTGTTAATTGTGCACAAGAAGCTAGAAACCCATTCAGAACACCATCACCCACAGAAACAATTTGGGTGATAACTGAATAGGGCAAAGATAATTTTGCAAGCAGGTGATGGTTAATGTCATCGGAGATTTATGCATGAGATTTTTTCCCACGAAAATTCCATTTTTTTCTCTTATTTTATTTACTCCCATAAGGTCAAGAGGAAAATTTTGTCAGTTGAAATCTATGAAGTTTAGTTCTTTTTAACCTCAGTAACCCATCTTTGTACTCCATTGTTTTCTCTGATGCAATTAATTCCATCCACTTTTCTCTGTGTCTTGAATTCTTTCTGGCTGAAAATCAAAAGCTTTGCTCACGAACAGTCCATTTATGGTGATGAGATGAATTTTCAAAGTGAGTAAAGTTTCCCACAATGTATATTACTCTCCAAAAGGGTTTTCCTTCACTTTTGATTAATGATACTGCTTTGTGTCGGGCAGCTGATCTAATGATTCAGGATCTGCCAGCCCACATTTGTGAATAGTTTTCATGTCTCAGGCACTCTTTATTTACTCTCCATCATGTTCTGTTGTGTTCTAGAATACAAAATGGCTCCCACTGAACCATTTCTCATCTTTCTGAGTCATTGCTTTGCATCTGAAAAGTCTGTGAATCAATTTAAACCACTTCCCAGCTCTGCTGATTTAAAAATAAGTTGGGATCAAGAACTGGAGTGTGTCCCTGATGGGAAATGGGAAAAGGCTACATATTTTTAGATCCTCTCTAATCAACCACAATTGTCTGGATAATTCAGGTAGAAATGGGGTCTCTCTCCACCTAAATGGTCCAGGTAATTTAGGCTGTGAATTGTAATGCACTCTGTAGATACTGATTGTACATGACTCACAGACTAGTCATCAAGTAATAACTAAATACCTCACAAAATACTCCACCAGGGGTCTTGATTTCTTACTATTTGTGGTGATCAAAAACTCACCATGAAAGTTCTCCAAATATATAGTTAAATAAAAAATTCAAGGTAAAGAACAATGCATGTAATACACATGGATATTTGCTTGTGAATGCTTTCAATTTTGTCTTTAAGGAAAAGGAAATAACAACAAAAAGCAAATCTGAAAATCTTAGTTTTGTGCTGGGGATATGAGGAATTGACAGATGGCATAGGGATAGGTAAATTTTCCATTGTGCTTTAAATGTTTGACTCACGTGAATAAATAACTTTAAAACAAAACAAAACAAAACAATCCTACCAAATAATTACTTAATTAAAAATTGGTAATGCCAAGTAACTGATCCTTACAGAAGGGACATATTTAGCTATCCCACTGGCTTCCTTCTAGTATTTGTCCTTTAACTGAACAATCAACGCAGGAACAAGACTTTATAAATACACTTTTTCGCTCACAAGTAACCCTGAAAGAACAGCCATCACCATGAAGTCATCATACTGCCTCCTGCGCATGTGTGGAAATCTGTGCTCCACTGCTCCCCCTAGCTGTGGCACACACATTGGTGGTGTGTGATGCAGGCAGGGCAAAGTCCAGTCTGACTGAGTACCTTGCTAGACCCTCAGACTGTCTACAGAGAGAGAAGCTGCTCTCATGGACTCCGTGTGCCTCAGGGAGTCAGGCAGTCAGGCACCTGGACACAGCTAAACAGTTCTTTGATTAGAAATCAGACAGCGGGCCGGGGGTTTAGCTCAGTGGCACAAGAGCCTGCTTGGCAAGCCGAGATCATGAGTTTGATCTCTGGTACCAAAAAAAAGTATATATATATATATATATATATATATATATATATAATCAAAATCAGGCAGTTTAAAATGTCAAGTTTTACACTATTTGTATTTTACCATAATTTTAAATTTTAAAAGCTATTAATATAATATACCAAGCCCATGGGATTGTATAATTTAAATGGATGAATTTTATGGTATGCAAAGTCTATCTAAATAAAGCTGTATTAAAAAGTCAAATGAGGGCCGGGGATTTAGCTCAGTGGCTTAAGTGCCTGCCTGGCAAGCACGAGGTCATGAGTTCGATCCCCGGTACCAAAAAAAAAAAAAAGTCAAATGAAGGGGCTGGGTTGTAGCTCAGTGTAAGAGCATTGCTTGGCTTATGTGATGCCCTCGGATGGATTGCAGCACCACTAAGGTAAGTCCAAACCCATCACTTCTCCTGAATTGTTTTAAGATTGTAGAGGGTAGAAGCCTTACCTTTTTCATACTTGGTCCCCAGTTTAGTACCTTTGTGAGGGGGCTGGCTGAGAAGTGTTGATACGTATTTGTTGACTGAAGATCCACAGTGGTCATACGGTATGTTCTAATTAACCTACTAACACTGCCTGGCTTATATTAGAAGCTATCTCCATGTGATTTTACCTGTATCTCCATCAAGACAAGCTAGTGATTTGTTTTCCTTTTCAGTGTTATGGCTAAAAACAAAACAAGAGATAGAGGGAGAGAGGAGGAAGGGGGAAAAAAGGATGTAAAAAATTAAGATGTGTTATACACATGTACTAACTCCCCCAAATGCATGCAATCATTATGTACTATAAACATATACAGTACTAATAAAAATTTTCAAAGGAAATACCTCTCTTGAGAAAAAAAATCACAATATAATAGTAAAACTGAAGAACTAAAGTATAAAGTAGACAAAGGCTTTAGATACATAATTCTTCAAAGGTGTTTACTATGAGATATGGTGGCACATACTTCTAGAGCTAGATACTTGGGAGACTGAGGCAGGAGAATAAGTTCAAGTTCGACCTGGGCAGTTATAGTGGGACCTTGTCTCAAACCAAAAAAGAGAAGAGACTGGGGATGTAACTTAGTGGTAAAAAGTTTACCTAGCATGTGCACTGTCCTGGGCTCCTTAATCTACACACACACACACACACACACACACACACACACACACCTCAATTCCTAATCATCAGAGAAATGAAAATGTACTGGAAAGCTGCGATCAAAAAGTCAGAAAATAACAAATGTGAGCAAAGATGTGGATGAATTAGAATGTATATTGTTGATAGGACTGTAAAATGATACAACTACTGTGAAAAACAGTATTGAGGTTCCACAAAGAATTAAAACTAGAACTACCATAGGAGCTAATGATCCCCTTTCTGGATATATAACCAAAATAGTTGAAAGCAGGAGAGAGATATGTGTGCTGTATTTGTAACAGCACTATTGACAATAACCTAGAGATGGAAGATTTATCATCTGATGATAATTCTATAGATAAAACAGGGTGTATATATGCAATGGAATATTTTTCAGCCTCAAAAAGGAAGAAATTTCTTTGTCATTCTACAACATGGAGGAACCCTGAGGAAATTATACTAAGTGAAATAAGCCAGACACGAGAAAAAGACAAAAACTGTATGATTCCATTTACATGAGGTCTCTAAAGTAGTCAAATTCATGACAGAGTACAATGGCGGTTGCTAGGGCTGGAGGAGGAGAGAATGAGGAGTTAGTGTTTAATGGGTGTGGAGAGTCTAAGACTTACAAGATAAAAACATTCTATAGATCTATTCTACAACAACGTGAATATACTTAACACTACTGAAGTGTGCACTTAAAAATGGTTGAGATGGTAGATTTTATGGCGTGTGTTTCTTTTAAAACCATAATAAAAAAGAAGAGGAGAAGAAAATAGTTCTAAAACCTGTAAAATGTTGCTAATTGTTGAAGCGGAATGAAGCTAAGTGTGCTGACATTCATTACACTGCCATCTATATTTTAGTAAAATAGAATTGAGTAAAATTCATTTAGAATAAACCTAGTAAATAGACTTAGAATTGAGTAAAATTTAGTAAAATGTGTGCTTGCAAATGATGAAAAACAACTAAGAAAAGAATGCAGCTTTTTTTTTTTTTTTTTTTTTTTAGCAAAAGCCACACTGAACAAGAGCAGGATCTGGGTTCCTGCACCACCCGCATGGAGGATGTCCGCACTGGGATGGGTTTGCCTGGGGGTCACCTCCAGCACACAGTGGGAGGGGGAGTAGGGTGCCCCAATAGGAGCACAGTTGGCAAAAGTAGGCAGCACAAATTTTGCTTCTCAGGTCCCTTTAACACTATAAAAACCCGAGCATTATTCTGCGTTGTAATTCTCTACTGGTGAGAAACATACACACTGATTTTAGGACATATAATCACCTATTTCATTTGTGATCTCTATACCCTTTCATGTCTTTATTTTTCTAGATTATGCAATATCTGATTAAACTTGTCTACCTGCCTTCCTAGAATAAGCAATATCAACAATCTAATGTTTATTAAGCTTCGCAAATACACCATCGATTCCCCAGCCAGACTACCTTGCTTTGTTACCATGGCTTTAGTCCCAGCGCAGCTTTCCAGGGATAACTGCCAAAATATTCTTGGACACATTCATAATCCACTAACTTAACGTTTGAAGGATAATTGTTTATGTAAAACATTAACTGTATTACTATGATTGCTGATGGCTACCTACATGGGTTAGTAAATTATACAATAAATAACAATAACCAGGTTTGGAAACTTGAAAAGATAACCTAGTTTGCATTCAAGATATCACTACATTATGCCAAAATTCCAGATGAAAGTAAAGTACTCACACATCTGGCTGCTTTATTTACCTGCTGCCACTGAATATCTGCACATTTGGGCAGATCAGAAGATGAATAGTTTTCGGTACTGTGTACACAGGTGTAACAAAATGGGAAGTTCAAAGGAAAGTAGATTTAGGCTGTGATAAAAATGATGCCGAAGAGAAAGTTGAAGGGAAAACAACCCGAGGGACCTAGCTATTTTATAAGAGAATAAGATGCCAGAAAGTAACAACGATGGGACCTTGGACCCATGCACACATTGTTACGCAGAATCACACTTAGTAAAGTAGTGTTGCCTCTGACATTGGAAGGTCCAATTGGGATCCTGTGTAATTTACAGAAATCTTTCATTGGCTTCTTTTCCGAAAAGGGGTAGATTAAGGGGGAATGAGTGGGATTTCCAAGTGCAGTATCCTCACTGCTCAGTCAGCTCATAGACCACTTTTGACACTGGCTCATAAATTTCCAACCTTAAGACAAAGATCTGAAATACAAACCCCCTCCAATAATAATAAAAACAAAGCGTATGCCATTTCTTGTGACATTTTGTTTCCAAGCTAGCCTTTGATCTCTGTAGCATCACAGGGCAGTCTACAGACCCATTGAGAAATCAAGTTACTGGGTGGTTTTTTTCCACTTCAGCCATTTGTCAGCAAATGCCATAAAAATTTGAGTTGTCCCTGTTGATCTTTATCAGAGATTGCAGTCTCCTTTGATCTCCTCCTTTGTGTATGACATTTGTGCATGGATTCCTCATTTAATTGTCTGATTTGTAGTTGTGCTTTAGTTTAAAAGTTAATAGTAGTTATGTTTATTGCTTTTTAAAATTCATATTATCTTCAAGCCAGTTCTCCAGGTAAAGTGTATGATTTCCCTATGACCCCTCATCAGTTAGGCTGCCCCAGATTAGTTTTGCACATAGATTAATTTTCTAAAATTACCAGAAGAAATAAATGCCTGGTAGAGAAGTTCATACTGTTGTCATAAAACTTAATTTCCTGGTATCTCTGTGGAAGACATCACGGCGGGCTTGCAAGGTACAAAGCCACTTATCCAAAGTTCAGTCAGTTTCTTTGGTTCAGCCTGACAAACCTGGCATCAACAAGTAGAGGAAGAACTAGAAAAAGGAACCTGTATCTCCTCTCCATCCCTTCTCCATGTCCAACTTGAATGTTCTTGAATTGTTACAAATTTTCCTTCCCGGAGCACAGCCTTCATAAAGGTTTTCAGTACAGTTTCCAATGTTATATGTTAGAGCCACAGTCTCATTTGGGACTTTTAAACTGCTGATGTCAGTGAAGAGGGGTTGAGACTTACTGGGGCAAATGATGCATGCAATGCTTCAGAAATATCTTTTGACTACCCTCATCCCACGTAGGCGTGAGAAAACTGAGGCTGATGAAGATAATAAATAAGCTTCTTCCTCTCTCCACTGCTGTGTTTTTTTAAGACTCTTGCCTTTTTTTCCCCCTCTTGTTATTGAGTAAGCACCTCTGGGCCCTCAGAGCTCAGTACTCAGGTTTATGTTTTAAAATTGCTGGGTATGATGGCACACATCTATAATCCCAGCACTCCGGGAGGCTGACACAGGAAGAACACCAACCAGTTTGAACCCAGCCTGGACAACGTAGGAAGATTGGTCTCAAAATAAAATAAAAAATAGTACCACACACAAAAAAATTACAGCTAAGGATGGCCCCCTACAAGAACAAATGGCTAAGGAACAAGTACTGGTAGGCGACAGTACCCACACGGAATGAAAGGCTGAAGCAACATGCTCATGCCTCACTTCAGAACAAAACACTTGAGAACACACTTGAGACTGAACAAAACACTTCAGATGTGACAGGTAAACAGCCTGAGCTCCTGCTGCCTGGGAAGACCGCACGGCACACTAATCTTCTCCAGCCCCCTTTCAGCACTCTGAAGATCTGTCTGTGAACAGTGAAGGGCTTCATCCACCCTGAGGCAAGAGACCTATCCTCAAGCCAGAGAGAAAAGGCTTTCAAGTCAAGTCAGAATGTGCTTTTCAAAGTGAGCTTTAATAACGATCTGTGTCAGAGGAACCTCATGGGGAGTAGGACACACAGGAGTGTGTTGATTGACCACAGATTCTTCCTCTGTGACCTGTGTCACAATTGTGAGTAAATTAGCATTGCTGGACATTAGTTCACATCTCTTTTCTAGGGGGCTTGCAGGCTTCTTGCTAGAAGGGTTTGGGACTGTCCCATTAACCAGACTCCCATTGCCTCTCCAAGGCCTGACCCAAAGCTGCACTTCATGAATATCTGTTGAATGAATGAACAGAGAATTCACTCTGGGTGCACTTTTACCAAGGTGAGCTAAAAAGATTTTCTGGGTGACAGCAAGGTGAAGCAAAGGCCTCTGGTGAAGAGGGGACACTGAACTGAGCAGAGAGGAAAAGCCTCAATGTAGAAGTCAGCCAATTAGGAGTGAGGCTCAGCTAGTGTAAGAGGAGGTCAGGCCCAGGGCTTAGACTGGTAGCAGCGAAAGAGGCCGGGCAGGGAATGGACTCTTCTGCAGGGGGTGCGACAGCTGGCATAGCAAGAGAAAGGAGCTGGGCAGGAATGGTGATCTCTCAACTTCCTTGTATAAAGGCACTAAGCAAAGGGAGAGAATAAAGAAAGGACAGGGGGCTGGGGATTTAGCTCAGCGGCATAAGCGCCTGCCTTGTAAGCAGGCAGTCGTGAGTTCGATCCCTGGTACCAATAAAAAAAAAAAAAGGACAGAAATAAAGAAAGACAAAGAAAAAGGAAGAAGACAGAGAGGTAGAAAAGGAGGACACAGGAAAGGGAAAGAACCAAGAGGAATGATGGAAAGAGGAAGATGAGGGGGAGAGAAAATAAAGAGAAAGAGACAACACTTTCCTCTTCTATGGTAGAGGAAAACCTTGGGACCAGCGACACATGGTTATTTTATAACACCACACAAAAGGTAAGGGAAGACACACAGTACAGAAAGTGGAGCAGCTAATCCATGATCCTGATGGGCCAGAGGCACCCTGCATCCATCGGTAAGGAGCACATGAGATTGACAGGAAAAAGATGGGCCAGGCAGGAAGTATAAATAGTAGCTCCGGCTTATTTGTAACTTTCATTTTTAGGTAAGGATGACTGGCACGTGGATGACTTGAATGAAGGGAGCTCCCTGATCTTTAACTTGCAGGTCACATGGAGAAAACTTTGAGAAAATGCTCCGACATGGAGATGTCAACTTGAGTGACAGCCCTGGGCGAGGCGCCTCGCACTGGCTGCTTCCTTTACACGCATCACTTCACAGAAATGATGACTGCCATTTGAACAGCGAGACATCCTTCCCGCCTGGGGTCAGGAAACTGACAGGGCCCACCCATTAATAGAAATAACTGTCATTTAAAATAAAATGCTTGGTGGAAAACTTCAGCAATCTATTAGATAACATGGGGCCTGTGATCGGGGCACCCATGAATCACTGTACTCGATGCTGGCGCTCAGATATGGCACAGTGAGGGGGAGACAATTACATTCTGAGAGGTCTATTCAGCTGGCCATACGGCTTCCTCCTGCAGACTGTGCCAGCTCTGTCTTCTAATTTACGGCCCATCTAGTTGTTAATTGGGAGCTTTTCTTCTGCAGCAACCCAGGAGGGGATCTGAGTCGAAGATGAATGACAATATAGTTTCTGATCTGACAACTTCTTATGACAAAAACTCCTTTGGTGATAAGGGCTCTCTGGAGAAGCTTTCTTCCTGACAATATAATGAAGCCAATCTCTCTCGTTCCTGATAGAGACTGAGAGCCCAGGAGCTCTTTGGAGCTACCATGGTTCTCAGTTTTTGAGCAAAGAAAATATCGTACTAAGGTAGTTGGTTACTCAGAAGGATAATATGATATTTAGGCAGTTTTTCTTAAATGCTTAATACATTTCTTAAATAAAGGACCTTAGAATAGGTAGTGTTGGTGTTTGATGCTAAGTTTTCAAGAAATGGCCCTTTGTGGCCTGTCCTTGGATATAGGATGTCTATGGCTTCTGCTCAGTCTGGTGATATAAATAGCAAACACTAGTACCATGCCCTATATTTGTTATCTCGTTCAATATAATCTGTGGAACAATGCTGAGTAGTAATGTGACCCACTTCACAGAAGGAATGACTGAGATGCAAAGTGGTTATGTGACTCTCGCAAGAGCACCCAGCTAGTAGAAGAATAGAGTCCTTCAGTCTGGAGTCCTCAGACCACAAAGCTGGGACACTTTGAAAGGTAGATATTACACTCATCACTGTAGCATTAAGAAAACTGAGTTTGCAAAGTTGTACTATATATAATGGAAAATTTCACTCTGCTATGTGCCATGCTGCAAAGGGCTTCCAAAGAAGACTAGATCAACCTTTCTATTGCTATATAACAAATTTCCTCAAATGCAGAGGCCTGAAGTAACCCCTATTAATTATCTCACAGTTTTGTAGGCCACAAGTCTGCTGGTCTCATCTTGGTTCTGCTTAGTGTCTCACAAGACTGAGACTGAGGTAACAGCTGGTAGGTCACCCAGAGGCTTCGGTGAATAGTCTGCTTCCAAGCTCATTTAGGCTATTGGCAGAATTCAGTTCTTTATGGTTGTAGGGTTGCAGTCTCCATGCCCTTGACAGTTTCTGGGCGGGCATTGCTCCCAGCTCCTGCAGGACACTCTCCAGTCTTGCAAGGGGCTCCTTTGTCTTCCAAGTCAGCAGCAGCATGTTGAATTCTTTGCGTGTTTCAAATCTCTCCAATTTCCCTTTCTACCATCAACCTGAGAAAACTCTGTGGTTAGACCTAACAAGATAATAATGTCATCTTGACATCAGCTGATTAGTAACCTTAACTACAGCTGGAAAATCCCTTTGCCACTCTGAGTGATAACTTGTCATATCCACACTGGAGGGATTACACATGAGTGAGGGTCATCTTAGATTTCTGCCCAAGTACAGGGGACGGGGAATTTCTGGTACTTGGGTGGTCAGCAGCATTCCGTGGCTAAGTAAAGGATACTCACTCAGTGCTTCCCCCTAGGGCACTTAAACTGATTCTGAGCTGCAAGGGTTGGCCAGATGTGAAGGACACTGGCTTTGGGATGTCGAGGTCCAGGTCTTTGCTCTGCCACTTACTGGCTCAGGCGTCCTGCCAAGTCATGTTCCTACTGAGCCATCACTCTGAAAAAGGGTCATTTGGAGTCCAAAACCGAGAATAAGTGAGGTCTAACCATGTGCAGACCTTGCTCTTGGCGCTGTAGATAACTCAGGAAAGGAATGAGGCTTGATTTTTGCTCTCAGGTAGTTTATAGTTTCTAGTAGGGAGACTACTCAACTAACTAAAGTCTTCTGACCTGAGTTCCCTTGGAAGAACTTTCTTGTCAGTTCCCAGTCCACAAAGCCAATCCCAAGGTGCACCTACAGCTAACAAATTCCCCTGTCACTCTCATAGCCTCGGTTGCTGGATCTCTCGTTGTATGTCCCAAGTGTGGACACAGCACTTCTCTTAGTCCTAGATAGTCCAGCAAAGACCAAGCCATGGTGATGGCTGTGGAGGACTGAAGTAAAATCAGGACCATAGTATAGATGAGGAAACTGTTGAAGGTGCTTCGGAAGCCCATGTGCAGAGTCCAGTGGTCTTGCCCATCAGAGGGCTCCACTTTGCCTCTCTGTTTTCTATCTTGGGCTGTCACTGATGACCAGGCCTGCCAGCGCATCACAAGAATTGGGAACATCTTTCATCTTATTCCTCAAGCCTTGAGTCTATTCAGCTGAGAGGAGGAAAGAAATCTGTTCCTCCCCTTCATGGTCTCTGCTGGAACTCCTTGCCTGACAGATGACTTTGAATGTCAGCAAGAGGTGCCCCATCACGCTGTGGTTCAACTTCTTCACAGAGTGGGATTAGGACTCTACTTGGCATGATCACAAGGACATTGAAACACTCCTCCCACCCTTAAAAGCACAGATGTGCAGTCTGTCCCCAGGAACAAGTGGGTCTCCTCCTGTAGCGAAATAGGAAACTGTGGGCAACTGAGAAACGGCAGCTCCCTTCAGTTTTAGTCACCAAGGTTTAAAAACTACGTCATGTTATGTGCAGCCTCGGAGTACCCACCCAGCAAAAGCAAAATAGGCCATGGAGTCATGAATAATGGTCCCATGGCAAAATCCCTGGAAAGACAGGGAGATGGGAGAACTGGGAGATGGAAATTGGTCTTCCAAAGTTCCTAGGGAGTGTTTTTGGAAGGTGGAGCCATGCAGAAGTACAGATTGAGCGGAAGAACCCACCAGGCAGGTACACAGCTGATCTCGTGGGAGCTCTGAAACCAGAATGGTCCTTTAGTGTCATTCCCAAGCTGAGGGACATAGACTAGACTTGGACTCAATTTGAACCACGCACTGCCTGCTGGCCACCCTCAAGAGTGATATGACCTTGGGTGAAGCTATTCCTTGTGGCTGAAGGGAAGTAGACAGCGAGACTATGAACAGTTCAGGGGTGAGTACTTTAGTCCTAAAGAAGGAATCTGGAGCCATGTGTGACGGCACAATGCCTATAATCCCAGCATCCTGGAGAGGTTGAGGCAAGAGGATCACAAGCTTACGCCCAGCATGAGAAACTTAGCAACCTGGTAAAACTCTTCCTCAAAATAAAATAAACATTTAAAAAGGGCTAAGGATGTAGTCCAGAATGAAGGCCTTGGGCTCCCTACCCAGCATCACAAAAGGTGTTGGTGAGGGGCCTGAGTTGAGTACCCCGTATCTACTACAAGGAAGCATCAGGGAAGCTGAGGGCTACAGAAGAATTTCATCCAAGAAGGCTTCCAGGAGGAGAGCTAGCCATGCAAGCAGCTTTGGAGGCCAACAGGATGTGGAGAAGCACCCAGCTAACAAACAGTAGGGCTGATTTCCCATACCATAACTGATTGTGAGTGTACTCACTGCCCACAATTC
The DNA here is from genome assembly GCA_004027295.1 of Dolichotis patagonum. Classification (NCBI taxonomy): domain Eukaryota; kingdom Metazoa; phylum Chordata; class Mammalia; order Rodentia; family Caviidae; genus Dolichotis; species Dolichotis patagonum. The sequence goes on along the minus strand of PVJX010003512.1, from coordinate 11,303 downwards.
TTCCTGTCTCTGGGCTCCATGATTGCCACAATGCCTGCAGCTCTAACGGGGTTTGATCCTGTGACCTGTCCATCAGAAAAATGCACAGGGAAACAAAAATAATGAAGAGGTTAATTAATGGTGCCTTGCAGACTTCTTTTTAACCTCCTCCACTTCACTGTGTCAATAATAATTCGAGAGTAGACTTTCCCCAGGATATTCCAAAGCGTGACTAATTGCAATAACACAGAACATATTTTCCCCACTCTCCATCCTCTCCAATTTGGAAGTGCTTTTTACCTTTTCCAAACATATGATGCAGCATATATGATCTGAGCACATCTACATCACAAAAGCTCACGAAGACCTGGGCAATCTTAGGAACTCCTTGGTCCTTTGGCGACCAGGCCTAGCAATAGTCCACTGTAGGCATGAGGACAGAAATCTATGGACCCCTACTTCAGGATATAAAAATGCTTCCAGAAAATTAATCTGAAATCACACATGCAAGATTTTTTTTTCTGAAGGTAAGTTTTTGCTTCTAAGACATTCGTTTCATTTTTCTAAATAGCATGTAAATACATTTAATTGTTTATTTATTTTTTATTTGTTTATTTATTTTGTCTTTTTGAGACAGGGTCTCGCTATGCAGTTCAGGTTGGCCTTGGGCTCACTTTGTAGCCCAGGCTGGTCTCAAACTTGCAAACCATTCTCCTGCCTCAGGCTCCCAAGTGCTGGGATTACAGGAGTGTGCCACCACACCCGGCTTAATTGTTAATTTCTATCAAACTCCTGAAACAGGAGGCTCTTGAGACCAGTATGACTAGAAGCCCTGATGAGGACCAGTCAATTTACAAGGCAATGGAGACAATCATATGTGTGTCTGGAACACATTAGAGACATAAAAGATTGTGCACACCACATGCCTGTCAGCTCCAAGGATAGACAAGGTATACCACGCATTTACTGTGTGTTTGTGGCAGATTACAAAAATGGCCATAATTTACTTGACTTCCTCTATTGAGCTCCTAGATAGAGGCTCCCCCACTGACTCTGTGCTGGTTTTGACTTTTATTTTGGCTACTGGGACACTAACGCACAAACCAGTTAAGCTTAAATCATGCTTTGCACAATAGTGCTAGCTCTCTTGCTCCTGTGGCACCAGCACATGGAAAGGAACCGAAGCTAGTCCACAAGGACCTGAGAAATCCAGACATTTGCACAGCCAACTACTACCAGACGGGTGGTGAGGCCAATTCAAATGAGTCCCCTCCAGCTGATTCACCAGTTGGCCATGAATGCACAGGGTCCCCGCTGAGATCAGTAATGTCTTAGTTACTTTTCTCATTGCTGAGGCAACTGACACCCACAAGTTAAAATAGGAAAGGTTTATTTCAACTCATAGTTTGCAGAAGTTTCAGTCCATAGTCAGCTTGCTCCCAGGCTGGGCAGCAAGGCAGAGAGACATCGCAGAGAAGAAACAGTTCCTGGAAAAGCAGGAAGGAAGTAGCAGCAAGCAGAAGCTCCAGAAGCTTTCCCCTTTTATCCGGTCAGGCTACAGATCTTTTAGGTGGTGCCACTTATACCCGGAGTGGGGCCTCTGACTTCAGTAAATCCACTCAGCCACACCCAGAACTATGCAAATTCTAATCAGTGCACTAATTTAGCACTACACACCCCTAATCCCAGTATCACATACCTTAGATCCAGCATCACAGACTCATGATCCAGCCGCCGCCACCAAAACCACCCCGATAAGTGCATGATGCTTTGGGGAACATCTAGATTCAAGCCATAACAGTAGGAAAGTACCCATCTGAGTCTATTCCACATCACCTGGAGCTCAGTAGCTAAAGAAAGGGTGACCTTAGGTCACTGAGTTTGGGATTGCTTTGTTAGGTAGCAAAAGCTAAGTAGCATAGGACTCACCCTGAGTCTTTTCACCCATAAAATGGAGAGAAGTTCCCTATTTCAGAAGGTTTTTTGAGGTTTAAATGAGTCCTGGCACACAGTAAGTGCTCTGTTTTTGTTTGTGCCATCTTTTTTCTGCACAAGAAGAAATAGTGTGCTGGAGTTAGCTGATTATTGGTCACAGCTCATCATCCCTCTCTACCCCCACATGCTTGTTATAGCCCTTTTGGGGGAGTATATCTACTCTTTGGCTTGGTTGAGGCCATGTGACTTGATGTGGCCAATGAAATGTGAGTATAAGTAACAGTACCTGGTTTCCCACTTAGAATTTAAGAGCCCAGAGGGGTTTCCATTGGCCTCCAGGACTGCTGCTCTTGTGATCTGATGCATTTACTCTGGACAGGACATTGGTTTAGGAGAAAGACAAGGACATGTTTTTGTGGAGCCTCCTTCAAACTTGCCAACCTGAAGTACGGCTCTGCCTAGTTTTACTGGCATCAGTCAATCCGCACGGAGAGAACACATCCCTGTAGTTTTACGTTGCTGGATTTGGGGACAGTTTGTTACGTGGCACCAGTGTGACAATGGCTGAGTTATGCAAATAGGGTCCCAATCATAGGCCACATTTAAAAGCTTATTCTCTGAACAACTCTCACAGATATTTGGAAACAAGTACAAAAGAGAGAAAACACAAGCAAGGGCAGGGCCCTTAGTCCTGTCTTCTGTTTGCTGCCTGAGAAAATAGCCATTGTCCACTGCAAAATGCTCTGCTGGGAGCAGCAAAATTGAGAATGGCGCAATTTTCCATAACTTACAGACAGCTTGCGTGTGCCTGGTGCTGTGTTAAACACTGTCTGCATGTCAGTCCTTCCAATCCTCACATGAAGCAGCGAAGTACTACAGTCAGACCTGCTCCCCCCAGTCAGGAGATGAAAACTCACTGGAGGCACCAAATACCTAACATACACAACTTAAGGTCTGCATGGAGAAAAGGTTTAATTTGTCTCACAGTTTCAGAAGGCTCAGTCAACTGGCTCCAAGGTAGAGGTAGTATGGCGGAAGGCAGAAATCTGTTCATACAAAGTGTCAAGAAAGCAGAGAGAGAGAGCGAGAGAGAGAGAGACAGAGAGAGAGAGAGAGACAGAGAGAGACAGAGAGAGACAGAGAGAGAGGAGCCAGGCACAAGAACGCAGCCTCTTCCAAATCATGCCCCCAGTGACCTGCCTCTTCCAACCTGACCAGACACTTAGAGTTAAATGCCCAAAATAGCACACTTAACCACTAATTCATCTTAATCCATTGATGAACATAGTACCTCCACCCCAGAATTCAGTCACCTTTTGAAAGCCCCATCTCTCAACACAGTCCTTTAGGGGACATTTTAGATCTAAATCTTAGCAGCAACATTCAAGACAAAGCCAAGGACACTGAAGTCAGAATTGAAATGCAAGATCTGATCCATGGCCAGTGTCTTCAACTGGCCACAACTCAAAAGCCTAAATTCACCTGGCTTTTTGGCTTTAGGCACTATTTGGTGTTTCCTGCCAGAGCCAGCAGTTTCGGTACCTTGGAAAAGTGTGCTTGGCAAATTGAAGAATGCCTCTGTGTGGAAGAATGTTTCCTCATATCCAGATTCTGCATTTGAGTGAATATTCCACAAATTGCTGCCCCATCTCCTTCTCCTCCTTCTTCCTTCTTTTTTTTTTTTAAATTTCTGTGCAAATGTGCTTACTTGCTTCTGCACATATTTAATTTTCACACCTGAGTTAGCTGTAACTTCAAAGACAGCAAATATGTTAGGCAGAGAAAAACTTACATAAACAGTACTCACATAGTGAAATTCACTGCATCTGAACAATCTGAGTGGAACTCTGGTTATCCTGGTCATCCGGGGTATGAAGTCGTCCCATCCTTGAGGAAAATTGACAAAAATACTCACAACTAACCTATTAAAGGACTTGAACATTTATGGAGTCCCTTCACATAACTGTTTAAGGCAGTACCCAAGTATCTTTCATGGATGAGGTAGCCGAGTCTCAGAAATTGGCATTTTAGTAGCATTTTAAAAATCGCATGTTTGCTGCAGCAGAGGAGGGGATGTGTCAACCATGGAAAGATGTAGGGGCCATCAGGTCCCTCTGTCCTGTGGGGGAGGGTGACCATTATTCATCCAGCTTAGGGCTCCCCTTCTGGTTTCCTATTTGCAATTATCATTAGCCTTTTCTGGAAAAAAAAAAAATCCTGTGCTTGTCAAAGTAACGGTTCCCATCTATGGTTCCCATCCATGGTTAACTCCAGATCTTAGATTCTATCTTCCAGAAGATTTTGTTATACCTTCAAGATCATTTTCCATGACCTTCACATGAAGGTCACTTGATAAATATTTGTTGAATAAATCGATGAATGAATGAGTGTAACAACCAAAGAAATACTAAAGCAGCCGAGTTCCATCTTGTGATCTCATAAAGAGCTCAGAGGCATTCTAATGTGAAAGAAAGGCTCTGTGCTGCTGGAATTTCTCTGAAATCTCCTAATAACTTAATTGCTCCTTAATATGAAGAGGTTCCGCCAATATCCCCCTCTTCTGTTCTTGGGTTGCTAAAAATGAGCACTTTGTTCTTTCCAGCGTGGGAGGATCGGTTTGAGGTCTGCGCTGCGCAGTAGTGGGAATAATATCTTTTTATGTGTTCTCCACCTCCCCTCCCCCTCTCCTGCTATCCTTTCTTCCTTTTGAGTTTTAAGATGCCCTTTTATGTGTGGTCCCCCCTGTTTCCCAGTGTCAGAGGGATGCTGATTCGTTATAGGAAGGCTTTGAAAATCTCCCCCTCTCCCTCCAAAGTTTCTGGCAAAGCTGTGTTTGCTGTAAACACTTACGAAATTAGTTAAGTGGTATAATTCCCTCAGTGCTGCTTTTTAACATTAGTCTTTATTCATTTTTTTTTTCTGGAGAAAAACACTTTCATTCCTACGATTTAGAGACAGTAGGGAGTGAGATAATAACAGTATGTCCTGCTAAAATATTTTGGCTATCGTGTCCATGAATATAGCTCTTGATGATTTTCTAAAAAGTAATCTTTTTCTAGAAATAAATTCATGACGAAGAAAGATGGAGGTTCATATCTCTCTGTGCTCCCCCAAGATGCTTTCTGGGCTGCCTCCCTACTCTGAGTGTCCACTCACTGCCCAGATACCTAAGGGACATGTGTGCTCCTTAGGGAGGTCTTTGTCTTGCTGATAAAGCACAAGCATGACGAAGTACCCCACCTGAGACAGTATTGAGACACTCACCTCAGTGAAGGAGTAGTGGGCATAAGTGGAGGTCTATGTAGAACTGGACAAGCAGCCCCATGTTTGGGTTTGGCCATGCACATGCCCGTTAATTTGCCGTGTTCCAGCTGGAAGTAAGAATGTGGCCAGGCTCCTGCTGAACCCAGCATCCAGTATTTGCCAGTTAAATATGGAGCCTAAAGTAAGGATAGAAGCAAGGAGACGACTCCTGAGCTTTTTGGCCTTCTTGCCTGTAAAGGACACCCTGGCGCTCCTCCCAGACCCCCAGCTTCTGTGCTACCTGCCATGCACCTGTGGCTCCCTCCCCCGAGGATCATAGCTCCTGGAGCGCAAAGGGCCTGAGAGTCTAGGCCCTTTGCCTAGAGGGCTCCATGCCTCTGACAAGAGCCCGGGGCAGTGACACTCCCTGCTGGCCTCACTGTTAGAGTGTATTACATGCACTGAACCCTGGACACCAATGGAATTCTTCTTGGAATTGCACCCTGCTTTGACATCTTCTTTTTCCTTGCTCTCCCTCCCACCCATGTCACCTGGAACAATCTTCCTAAATCACCTGCACAGGAGTGCTTATCTTGGAGGTACCTAACCTAAGACTCAGCTGTACAAAAGAAGTGCACTTTTAGCAAGAAGCAGGTATTTCAAAAGGACTCTATTTGGAAAGCACACACCTATTATTTCTCCCGAGTGTTCGCTCAAGGACCTCCAAATAAAGACTTGCTCTATTCTACACAAATGCATGTCAGAGCTGTGAGCAACTTCTTAATAGGACAGTAAGTGCAACAGTGGCATCTAAAGTTGTATAGAGTCTTAAAAGCAGGCAGAGAACCTTTAAGTCAAGAGCATTGATTCACTCAGACCTGTGAGTCCACCGAGGGTCTCAGATTTTATATTCTAGAACCTGTGCCCAGCTAGGGCACAGAGACAGGGCTAAAACCCTTATCTAGGGCTGCCGAAGAACATGGTGGGGGAGACAAAGACAACTCAGCCTGGCAAGGCAGGTGTAGAAAGCTCTGGAAGCAGGCACCACCGTAACTACTCCCACATTTTTGTTCTCAAGCAGTAGACTGTGAGCTACCTGAAGCAGAGACTGCATCTTACTTGTCTTTTTATCCCCAAGGCCCAACATACAGGAGACAGCTAATGGGTGTTTGCTGGATGAAGGACGTGGCTGGGTTGGAACGAGGGTAGTCAGGGAGGCTTCTTGGAGGAGCTGATGTCTGAGCTGAGTGGCCATGGCTGGATGCAGAAGGGTGCGGGAACGGAGTTCTATTCAGAGGGAACAGCATGTCCTGGGGATGACACAAGAAGGCCCAGTTTGTCTGAAGAAATGCAAGCAGTGTACGCTTCTGTGTTAAGCATAATATCCTCCTGCCTTTCTGAAGGGATCCCTCATATCTAGGCTCACTAACCGTCAAGTTAAATGAAAGGTCAGGGACTTCACAAGCCAGCGTTCTTGCCACAAAGCTAAGCAACATGAGAATCATAAAGCAAGGCAGAACAATTTGGAAAAGTCAACAATTTGAAAAGTCAGTGATGCTACCAAGAACATGGTACGGAACTAGGTGAAACTACACATCACTCAGGAGATGAAAAGCTTCCTTATGGCTGGAAATATGTAAGCTTTGATTTAACTTTATTGCAATCAGGGAGATATAAAAATGTCTTTGGTTAGAACATAAATCCAGTGTCATAAGAGAAACGTACAAAATTTATCCTTGTTACACAGGTCATTTAAAAATTGCCTAGTATTTCTATGCAAAAGGAAGAGATTTTAAAAAATCTCCTTACGGCTCCACACACACAGCACCCTTGCCTGACATTCCCACGGGGGCGACACTGGAGAAAGAGCAGGGGAGTGCCACATGCTGGCTTTCCCGAGCAGCGTGCTCTGGGGGGCTTTGCTGGTCCCTGGCAAGGAATGGGAACAAGAGGATCAGGTGTGATGCTCCCCCGTCACCTGTCACCCCACCTCAACTCCCTTCTTTCCTTGGCTCATCTCCTAGTTTTGTGCATTTTCACACGCATGCGAGGAAGGCAGGGGCAGACGTTTGTTAAAACCAATAATTCACCCAATAAGTGAATGTACAACTGAAGCCCAAGCTACATGGTTTGTAGGTGATGGAGGAGCCCAGGTCTTCTGAGTTCCTCATTGCCCTCCTTTTCCCCTGTCACATCTGGCACTTGCCAGTCATCCATCCAGGCCCATCATCCACCTGGAGTGTCTTCAGTGCCTGCCAGAGACTGACGAGGCTGTGACTGGATCCACTCATGATCCAGAATGTCATCCAAGGAGGCTACCAGCCATGACCAAGCTTTGAGAGGCTTGAATTAGGGAGAGAATATTTGGAAACAGCCACTTTCATCTCTGCAGAAGAAGAATCTCTAAAAGCACTGTGCAGCTAGTTACATGGTGCAAAGTGTCACTCTTAGACAAGAGGAGGAAGTGACAAATGTGAGCACTGCTCACTCAGGACTGATCAAGTGAATTTACTATCTCCAAACTCTAAGCATTGGTCTTGTTTCCACGGAATAACCTTCATTTCAGTTTGAAGGATGAGGCATAAATCAACGTTAATGCCCTCCTTTCTCAGTACTTAGGGGCATACAGTACTATTTCTTTTTTTAAAAAGAAAATCAGAAAAGTAATTCTTCCCAGAGATGGATGAATGAATGCACATCTCCTGCTACTAGAGGTTTGTAAGACCAGCACTGACAGCTGTTGCAGCGTTTCCCAGCTGGGAACGGTTTGTTTAACAAACACTGCAGGACACACGTGAGCTCTGGCTGCCCGTTCTCATTCCCATCTCATAGGATGGTGTGGTGCCCGCTCACAAGCTGGCAGCCCCTTGCCCTTGGACAGAGGTGTCAGGGAGCTGTGGCTTTAAACTGGCATTGAAAGGAGCACAAAGAATGCTTGGCTTTTGCATTCCCTCAAGTCGCCTGGTGCCTGCAGCAATCTAGGAACCTGTTTTTCTTGATATGTTCTTCTCCAAGCTGGCACACAAGCATTATAAGGACAGATGATTTTTTAGCAATAGTGTGTGTTGAGTGTTTATGATGGGTTAGGCATGGTGTTAAATAAACACTTCAGATTCTTTCTCTCATTAGAGCTCCACGGTAGCCTTGTAGATTTGCAGGTGGGTAACGTTACCTCACTTAACAGATGACGAGGAGGGATGACATGTCCAGTGTCTCAAAATGGTAAGTGACAGAGCCAGGAAAGACCCAAAGGACAGGACCAAACAATTCAATTGACTAATAAATATGTGGAAAAATTAGAATGAGTAGATCTAAATTAAACTTCATTGGTTTTATCTTTCCAGTTAGTAAGCAAATACATATTTTGATGATACTAATCAATGACAATGTGGTACAGCAGAGGTGGTCATGCACTCTTTGACATTTCTTTACAAAGAGAATTAATCTCAGTTCCTACCTTGAACCTTGGTGCCTCTGTGAGTGCTTTGACCAACAGAATATGGTAGGAGCAATGTTCTGCTTCAGGAGACTGGCAGTTTCTACCTCCTACTTCTGGGGACCTTGGCTTATTCATAGTATCTTGAGTAATTCTGCAAGAAATCTACCTACTCTGTGGCAGAGATCTTGGGAATGACTCTGAGACCACATAGGAATGAGAAGGAGTTCACTGAGTCCAGCTTTCCAGGTGACACTGCCAAAGTGTTGCATACATGGGGTGCTATCTTGGATCCCCTGACCAACTGAACACCACCAGGAAACCTCAGCCCATGTCTTCTGAGGCAGAAGAACAGACCTGCGGAGCCCAGCCCAAATTGCTAACCTACAAAATTGTGAGAAATAATAAAAAAAGGCTGCTAAAATTTTAAATATCCTGTTTTTAGGATAGTTTGTCCTGCAGTAGTATATAGTTTGAAGACCTGGGCACTGAAATGTCACAGACATTCTCCAACCTGATGCAGGAAACTCTTTTAGAAAGCCACTTAGTAATACATATATAAGATCTTAAATATTTCCACTGAATCCACAATTCCTTTTGGAGGAATCCATTCTGAGCAAATAATTCAGAACACAGGTAACACTCTTCAAAATATCATTTCAGCTATATATTAACATAAAATTAGAACCACTCAAACATCAAACATGATAGAAATTTCATGTGTAGCACAATCAAATGTTCTATAGAATTTTAAAAAAATTTTAGAAGTTTTCTTTTCCTCTCTTGTTTTTTGCAATGCTAGAATCTAACCCAGGGTCAGGCAAGTGTTCTACCACAGTGTTTTTAAAAAGAATTTTTAACGACTGTGGAATAAGACTTTAAATTGTGTGTTTAACATGTGCTTACCAAGGTGAAAACTCTTAGATATAAAAATGTTGTAAGGAAATATGCCAAAAACTAGTAATAACCTTTACCTCTAGATAATAAGGGTATAGTTGTTTTATCCCCAATTCTTTAAACTTTTATGCTTTCAGTTTATTTATAATGAAATGGTACTACTGTGTCTTCATCAAAATGTGTTACTTGTATATAACCATAATGAAATTCTGGAAACATTTACACAGAGAAATGTATATATAGCCCATAGTTTTGGAGGTTCTAGTCTAAAACTGAACCACCTCATAGAGCTGGGATCCTGATGAGGTAGCACATCATGGCAGGACTGTGTGGTAAAACAAACTGCTTATCTCTTTTTTTTTAAAAATGTTATTTAAAGAGAAAAAACAAAACAAAACAGAATAAAGTGTAGCAACAATACAGAATTCCAAGGAAAAAAGGAAAAGAACAACAACAAAAAATCCTAAGAGATTATTACTTGACAAATTACATACTGACTTCTTGGAAATAGTTGTTCAAATTACAGAGTTAAAACATGTAAAGTAGACATTCAAACAGTTAGACTGTTAACAGTTCTGCTCCACAATCTGACAAAAACAGCAATATGGTCATCCATCTTACCCACACAAATATACATGCAATTATATCAAAAGGGTAAAATTAAACACAACAAAACAGAACAAAGCAGATCACAAGAAACCAATGTAAGAGACATAAATTTCAAAACTAAACAATCGGAGATATACACTCTCTATCATATTGACTCTTGTTTTCTTCCAAATAGTTGTCCACATTGTCCCATACAGGGAATTCACATGAAACAACCTAGTATGGAATTGATCTGAGCAGGACGAGGAGGGCATTTCAGGTCTTCAAGACCAGACAATGGGGAAGCCAAGAATGGCTGTCATAGTATCTCTCATTCTCCTCAAAACAGCTGTCCATACCTTCATGTGTGTTGAACTTAAACAAGGCAAAGAAAGCTAAGATCACTTTGAACAAAAAGTGATAGTTTTGCTGGACTTCACATCATGACATTATGGAATCAGCACGGGGTATTGTTAGTGTCTCTCTTTCTTCAAAGTAGTTGTTCATTTCAACATGCATTATATAGTTGGTTCTTGTAAACTGTTTATAAGCTCTACACATGCATGAGTCTCTACATGTATATCTATCCTTTCTGTAGTAGAGGTAAAAACAAAACAAAGCAAGATAAAACAAAACAATTCCTAGAAAAGCATGAGGCAAAAAAGTCACCTAAAACCGCAATACTAGGTGATCTACAATGGTTACCATGATGTCTCAGCAGTATATAACAACATTAATAAAAATGAAGCATTGGAGACATTATAAGATTTCAAAAGCAAGTAATAATCAAACCAGAGTGGGTATCTTAGTGAATCTTGTCATCTTCAGTGTAGTTGCCTGTACTCTTAGACTTGATGCTATCAATCATAACAGATTTAAATAAAATCAGTCAATACAGAGTAGCAATCTAACAAACCAGATTCAAATAATATCAGTCATAATAAGACAGTATAAATTATAAAGGGTTTCAGATTAAGTTGATAGGAAATTAGGGATGATTACCATAATATGTCCTCTTATTTTTGGGATAGCTGACCATGTCCTCAAATCTAGCGTAAGTAGACAAACTGGAACAGCATGTAATCCATCCAAGCAGAGTGGTCAGAATAATGTAAATTTTAAATCTTGTTACCCAATTAACAATATTCTCTGCCTCCCTTTTTTAGATAATTCCTCCCCTTTCACTCCCATAGGGTGCACTGCTTGTTTTGGGTCCCACTGCCTC
>PVJX010003511.1:0-107747 GCA_004027295.1 Dolichotis patagonum | reverse complement strand
AGGAGAGACAGGGAGATGGGGGGACAGAGGGAGACAGGGAGACAGAGGGGGAGCTAGGAGGAGAGACAGGGAGATGGGGGAGAGCCAGGGAGAGACAGAGGGAGAAAGGGAGAGACAGAGAGAGACAGGGAGACAGAGAGGGAGCTAGGAGGAGAGACGGGGAGACAGGGGCAGATCTAGGGAGAGACAGAGGGAGACAAGGAGACAGAGGGAGACAAGGAGACAGAGGGAGAGACAGACAGAGAGGGAGAGAGGGGAGGGGACAGGCGAGGGCCTGCTCTGGCGGCATTTATCCTCCATGGCTCCTGAGACAAGGACAAGGTACAGCCACTTGGTCACTCTTCCATCTTGGGGGTCAGAGTTTCTGCCGATGGAGGTGGGGTGAGGGGCACACTTATCTGCATTTATTGGCACCGTGAAAACCCCCTCCCTCCCTTGGCCTTGTCTGCAGCTTCCTCCCTGGCCCCCTAGCTTCCTTCTGTCCACCATCTCTCCAGCTGCCCCCTTCTGCCCCAGGGTGGGCGTGTCCCCGTGTGTGTCTCTATCCACCACGCCCCTGGGATCCCCAAGTGGGGATCTGGGGCTCACCCAGCCTCGGCCCCCCAGCTGTGCCTGACCGCTGTGCTCTTGGCCAAGCTCCCATCCTGACACTCCAGCATCTGTCCTCAGAACAAGCAGAACAATCCCACATGCAGCTCAGGCGCAAAGATGGGGGACATCCGTGGAGCTGGGCTGCCTGTCTGCACTCAAAGATGATTTCGTCCTTTGTGGTCACTTGAAATACAGCCTGGGGAACAACAGAGTCAATAAAGAAAAAAGATACAAAAGGAATGTGACATTGCTGAAGTTGTTGGGGCAAGCGTAGGCGCATGTGTGTGCACGTGTGTGTGCACGTGAGTGTGTGCACGCATGTGTGTATGCATGTGTGTGTATATGCCTGTTTGTGCCAGGATCTTACAACACAGAGTGAAGACAGCCGGCACGAAGCCGGGCCTTTGACAGCACCAGCCATGCTGTCTGCCACTGTAGAAGCAGCTCCAGTGGCCAATGTGCCACTGTAAATCACCCAGCAGCAAGAGAACAGGGTGCCTCCCACTGGAGCACCGAAGCCTTTGACCTTTTCCCAGGCTGACATGGGGGAGAAGAGTGAAGGTTTCCCAACCTCTGGTGTGTCGCTCTGAGATCCCTGCCCGTGCTGGCCAGCTGCCTTGGTGCTTACGGGGAGCACTGGGTAGTAACTCCTAGCACTGCAAGGGAGGACGAGGAAGGGACCTGTTAGTCCAAGCCAAGCAAGCTTTTCCTGCAGCACACCCCACTGTTGTGGCTTGTGTCTCAATGTCCCCCAAAGCCTCATGCACTCAAAGGTGGGGCTTTGGGGAGAAACTGGATCATGGGAGAGTGAAGCTGGATTAGTCCACTGATGGTTCAGCACAGTCTGAATGTGGGTGACGGACTCACTAAGGAGGGACCACCTGCCCGGGTGTGGCTGGCACCAACCCACAGGTTTGTAACCTTGGCAGAATACAAAGGAAAAGAGAAGGAGGCTTCACCGCTCCTGCCTGTCGTGCGCTAAGCTCTCTCCTCAGCCATGGCACCCTGCCTCGGAGCAGCCAGCTGCGGGCTGAACCATCCACAAACTGAGCTGAAATCAGCCTCTCCTCCTTTAACTTGTGTGTATCAGGTATTTGGTCCCAGCATGAGAAAGTAGCTAAGACACACACACACACACACACACCCCTCCCACAGCAAGGGATGTTGGAAGCAACTCAGAGAAACTCAGACTTGTGTTCCTGTTATCACCAAATCCACACTACTGCAGTGACAGAGGCATTGGAAGAGCTGATTCCCGGTGTGTGAGATCTTGCCTAGATCAGCCTTTCCAGCCTTTCTATTTATTTATTATTTTCCCAAATTAGAAAAAAAGTGGAATTTTTTTCCCAAAAAAGTCCATGGATTTTCCAAACAATTGTAGTGCAGGAAACTCCTGGAAGAATTCAACGGTGGAACAGAGCAGCCACACCCAGAGTAGCTCTTGTGGGAAAAAATTCAAAAGGAATGAGGTCACATCTGGATCGGACCCTGGGTGCGGGGCAGGCTTGGAGAACAGAACAGTCCTCCGGTCCACGCCCTCCCAAGTCCTGTGGCCCAGCGCAGACCAAGGTGATACACGCTGGACATCTGTCCCCATCACAGACATGGTCACAGGCCACGGGTGGTGCCGTGTGGATACCCGGAGGGACGTGTGACACGGGCACAGCAGGAAACAGGCCTGTCTGTCTCTGGCCCTGGTTCCCTCTGCGCACCTGCTGAAACCTTGGACTCTGCCAGTGATAACAGTGCCTTTGTGTGCTAATGGCAAGATTTCGGGGACAGGGGACTCTCTGCAGCTTCAGGACGGGGGAGCAGCAGAAAGAGCAGGACAGACGGGACAGTGGTGACCTTCGGCACCACTCCATTCCTGACTGCTGCAGGAGGAAGGAGGCTGACGGCCGAGTTGGACTCCAGTGGTCACAGTGATGCACGTGACTTTGCCTAAATAAGAAAGTCTCCAAGAAAGCCCAGAAGGACAGGGCTTGGAGGGCTGAGCTCCCATACAGCAGAACCTGTGGAGATTCCTGGAGAGGGCACCAGGAGGGTGTCAGGGCACCATGTCCCCTCTCAAGTTTGTCCCTTCCTGATGTCCTGTAGAGGAAACCTGTACCTGTGTTTCCCTGAGCTGCAAACCAGTGGGACCCCAGGAAGAGGCCATAGGAACCCAACACAGAGCTGGTAGTCAGAAGCCGGGGCTGGCTTCTGAGCTGGCCGTTAGGAAGGAGGTGGGGCTGGGGGAGAAGCCTCGGGAGCGGGGCGTGCCTGTGGGGTCCGGTGCTGTGCGCAGGTAGGCAGTGTCCTACCGAGGCTGATTGGAAGGCAGCTGCTGGTGTGCACTGCTGCCCAGCTGGCTGCTTGGTGCACGGTGGGGAGACCCACACATCCGGTGTCGGCGGGCAGTGGTCCTGACCACCCACCAAGCTCCTCAGCACCTCAGGAAACGTGGCAGTGTGGGCCCAAGGAGAAGGCTGCCTCAGAGCTGGCTCTGCAGCAGACAGGGGCGTCCCTCGCCTCCGGTCTCCATCTCACCACGCCCAGCTGAGCAAGGGCTTTCACTGCCAGGACGAGCAGAGAGGGATACAAGGGAAATCTTGCAGTTTTCCTTGCCGTTCTTGGCTCCTTGCCTCCCTGTGCAAACAAAAGAACCCGGAGGACCTGCCTCCCCAGGCCAGCATCTGCAGACTCTTTCGTACCACTTCCTGGGCAGAAGCGTGGCTTCGCCGTTCTCTCCTGCCAGCTGAGGAACGGAGGGGCTGTGGTTCCCACTCCCCACACGAGGACCGAGGAGAGGCAGCTTCTCTCTCGGGGAAGAAAATCCTAGTTTTTAACGACTTGTTTTACCCTCTCAGTTACATGGTGTGTGGTGTGCAGGAGTGGGGAGAAATCAAGTTGGCTTTCTACGCTCGAGGACGCCTTCCTAGGTCAGGCTGGAAACCCAGAAAGAAAGCAGTGGGCAGAGCTCTGTCCCCTCTGGACACGGCCTCTGTGCCATCTGGAAGGTGCCTGGCTGCGATGCCTCCCGCTTCTAGGATCCGGCCCTCCCTCGCCTGTCCATGGAAGGCAGGTGTTAAAGGTGGTGGACAGCAGGACACCGTGGTCCATGCCTGCCACCTAGCACTGTGGGAGGCCGAAGCAGGAAGATCCACGATCAAGCCCAGACTGGGCAACTCAGCAAGACTCTGTCTCAAATGAAAGAAGAAAGAAAGGAAGAAAGAAAGAAAGAAAGAAAGAAAGAAAGAAAGAAAGAAAGAAAGAAAGAAAGAAGAAAGAAGAAAGAAAGAAAGAAAGAAAGAAAGAAAGAAAGAAATTAAGAAAGAAAGAAAGAAAGAAAGAAAGAAAAAGAAAGAAAGAAAGAAAGAAAGAAAGAAAGAAAGAAAGAAAGAAAGAAAGAAAGAAAGACGAGAGAAGGAGGGAAAGGCAGGAAGGGCTTCAGTGAGGAAGCCTGGCCCTCCTCCCTAACTGACACAGCCTAACAGTTGCGTGTAGCATTTCCACTGTTAGGTATTACACCTCATCAAGAGACGGTTTAAAGCACACGGGAGAAAGGGCCTGGTTCCATGCATGTACATCACCGCCGTACTTCAGGGGTTTGATTGAGCACCTGAGGATTCGGGCAGCTTTGGGGTCCTGGCACCAAGCCCAAAGAGTCCGAGGGAAGACTGTGTCCCGTCCAGCTGATCCATCTCCGCCACACAGTAGTGGATGAGTGGAATTCAGCTGCGTCACCAGGAGTGGCTCACAGCAGTGAGGGCTGACAGCACCAGCCGGTGGGCCAGTGTCTGCAGATCACCGGCATGTGGAGACGGGGGGCCAGTCTCGGGGAGCTCTGGTGGGAGAAAGGAATGTGTGGGAGAGGTAAAAGCGGAGCAAGAAAAATCATCACCGAACAACAATCAATACGGTAACAAGTATGTCACCACACGGGAATACAAACCAGCTGACAAAGCGCCCGGCGCAGGGCCGCCTACACACTCGAGGTGGAGACGGAGGTCTTCCCGGCACCCCCGCCTCCTCCGTGGGTCTTTCCGCTCCCCAGGCAGGTCCTCCTAACTGCTCTCCTTCCCAGCAGAATGTAAAAATGAGTGTCACTTAGCTAAGAAACGCCCTTACTCTAGAGCTGATAACGCGGAGCTTAACCTGGAAACGCCGGGCGTAATAAGAGTACCGAGGACCTGGCAGCACGCGTGGGTCCTCATCACACCTCACAAGGGCTCCCGTGACTTCCAGACCTGCTTCGGAGAGCAGCAAGAGCGACGTGTTCCAACCGGCAGGAGGGTTTTCGGGGAGATCAGAGTCTTCACTGCAACGAAGCCAAAATGTGCACTGTGCGCTGTGATCGCCCCTCGTGTTCACAGAAACACTTGTGGACGGTGACATGTCAAACTCTCCACGAAGGGCAGCTGGGACGACCGTGGGTGTGGCCTGGACACGTCGCTGACTCTAGTATTGCCGTTTAGTTAGTGTTTGGGGCACTGCTTTGTTATTGATTTATAAGTTGTAAACACCAGTTGCTAAGAATTCAAGAGGTACTGAAGCTTGTAAAGTGAATAATAGAATGCTCCTTGCCATAGACACAGACATCATGAATGTTTCCTTGTGCATTCTTTATAACATGCTTAGCATTTAGGAAAACACCTGCGTATGTCTGTGCCTTATATAAATTAATGTGTTTATACATAATCCGTTCTGCTTGGCCATCTGGTCTCCTTAACAATATATCCTAAGCATTTCCCAAGTCAATACAAACAGGGCTACATCTTTCTGTTTTTAATAATGTCCTAGTATTTACTCATATGGATGAAATTAATCATGCCCTTGGAGATGCATATTTCATTGTTTCTAGAACTGTAATTTTTCAAACAAAACCCAAGGAGCACTCTCACACTTCAATATGTGTTTTAGAGGACAGAGGGCTTTTCCCAGGTCAAACACGCTTTAGGTCGTGGAATCCACAGGTTTAAGTAATAGCATTCTTAAGTGGGGTCATCACTGAAGAATGCTTTCCTGACCTAGAGGGGTGGCACATGCCTTTAATCCCAGCATTCCGGGAGGCTGAGACAGGGAGATTGCATGTTTGAGCCCTGTCTGGGGCACTGAGCGATTAAGCAAGACACTGTCTAAAAATATACACATACATGTATATAATAATAATAATAATAATAAATCAGTGGGCATGGAGCTCAATGCAGAGACCTGGGGTTTAATCTCCATGCAGAATGCTTTTACAAAAATACTGCACTGAGGTTCATTCCACCACTGTCTCATGTATCTTTAACTTCTAGTTCTTTAAATTTAAACACATACCTGAGTCTTCTTAAGTATTCAATGTTTATTTGCATTTCGTGTTAAGCAACGTTATTTTACCACAAAAGAAAATCTGGCTAGGATATCATTCACGGTTGCACAATATATGTGACTGCCTACGTGTCTGGGCATTTTGTTGAATGTTACTTACTTATTTGCAGCACCTTGCATAGCTAGATAAGCTCTCTAGCGCTGCACTACCTCCCAGCACACATCCTTAAGGTTTAGACATTGCTTTTATTCTTCCTCATGATAACACTTATAACCTTAAGTAATGTACACTGAACTCTTTTTGACAGATGGTGTTGAGGTTGCATCTATCATCCGATGGGGGTCAGGTTACCATGGAATGCTCTGGGTGCATTACGGTGCCCCTGGGCCCTCCTAGGTCTCCTCCATCCCTAACACGCAGAGGCGGCTGAGATAAGATAGACCTTTGTTCAGGACCCATGTTACATGCTCTATCTGGGTAGGGAAGGGTAGGACGGTGAGCCTGCGATTGGTCTGCCAGTCCCGGCCTCACTGAGGACTCGAGTAGGACATCGCACAGCATGCCCGACCTCCCTAGGCCTCAGTTTCCCCTAACCTGTGGAACAGGGAAATGAAATTGCATGGAGTTAAAGGAAAAATCAGTGAGCTGCCGCAGCAAATCTTCAAACACGAGGGTGTCCCTGGAATTTCGAGCTGGTTCTCCATATGCACTGACTGGCCACACAGCCCAGCCCACCCCAGCCCTACGTGCAAACTCACTGCATCACTGGCCCTTGTTGACTGAGCTCCTGTCTTGGCGTCCATCGAGGCCAGCGTTTCCGAAAGGATTTTTACTGAACTCACCTGCAGCGCTGGAGAATGACAAACGTCCGTACCTATCTGCTGAGCGCACACAGAATTCCTAACTCCACTTCCCATACTCCTTTCAAGAGGTGCTGTCCTCAGAAACCTGAGGATGAGCTCTCTTTCCCGACCCCCGGCTGACTGCTCTCCCATCTGGATGCCGAGCGATCTCTTCTCCTCCTCAGCGCTGATCAGCTGCGGGGGCGGATCTCAGAGCTGATTTTTCCATAACTGTCATTCCTAGAACATGAGCGTTCTTTCAGCCAGCTCTTCCTTATTTCCAAAACACTAATCAGTATACAGCGAACATAATCAATCCTACCTAACAAAGCAAAATAACAGTTGCAGTCAGTCAGGGTCACGGCCTCTCCTTTCTCATAAGCATTCAGCACCGCCCCCTTGTCTCTAGGGGGGCACTGTGGCACCTGCGCCTTAGGAATCGTCCACTTGTAGGGAGCACACATTCGTAAGCACATGTTTTATTCAATCTCCCGACAGGCCTGGAGCCCTGCCTTGTAAATGAAGGAAACTGAGGCCTCAGCCCTGGGTTTCTGGAGGTTGGTTGTCGTCTGGGGGCTCTTCCGTTGTGTACGGTTTCCCATGGCTGTGCCAAAATACCCGAGATGATCAGCATAGAGGAAAGGCTTATCTGGGCTCACGGCCTCAGCGGCTCCAGTCCAGGGCTCTCGGCCCTGTTGTTTTGTGGCCGTGGCACCAAAGCCATCACGGTGGCAGCGTGTGGTGCGAGTGGTGTGCTGGCCTCATGCAGTCGGGAAGCACACAAAGACAGGAAGGGGCTGGGGTGCCACTTAACGTCCTCACACTGGGCTCCACAGCAAAGGTTCCACCACCTCCTGAGAGGCCACAGACTGGCCACCAGGTTCTCAGGATGCAGGCCTTGGGGGAACATCAAACATCTCAACCCCAACTCCATGATTCGAGGCTGTACGGACTGGGGCTTCTCAAGTTCCCGCCAGCTCCCCTGGAGTCTCTTCTTGCCGTGCAGCTCAGCAGGCTGCTCACGGGAGAGGCCTCCAGCTTTGCCTGCAGGTCCCCGGTGCCTTTGAGATCAGACGCAGTAAGAGAGAGGGGTGCATGTCACTTCCTGGGCCCTTTGTTCTCGGGGCCCCTGAGCCTCCCTTAGGCGGCAGCGGACCTTCTTCACCAGCATCCGTGTGCACCTTCTGTAGACGGAGCCCTGCCTGCTGCGGGGTGCGGAGGCCACGGCAAGCACAGACGTCTTCCCCGAGGCCGCCGATCTGACTGAACCTCCATCCGGATACTCCTGCTGTTTCCCTAAGAGCTGTTCCTGGTCCAGTCACACACACACACACACACACACACACACGCACGCACTATTCCGGCGCACTCAGAAGCAGAGCTGGTTTCCTGAGTAGAAACCCTCGCTGAGAAGACCACGCATCATTAATCCCAAGGGCTGCAGAGGCGCCATGTCCTTCCCACCGTGCCGTGGGGCTGGATGACTGTCCGCTGTGAGGACTCCACCTTGTCCCCCCGGGAGAGCGGGGACAGGGAGGGCAGTGAGTCAGCCTGAGCTCCCGCCCTCCCCAGCCCACCGTCCACCCACCGCGCTCTCACGGCTCCTGTCTGCCTGTTTACATCACTCGGGCCTGGACAAGGGCTCTCCATCCTCGGGTGGGCAGGACACTGGGAAATCAGCCCCACTGGAGTGAGCGCCAGGCCCAGGTGCTGGCAGAACAGCGCGATTCTTTCTAAGCAGCACCAATTGCCATTTTATGCTTTCTTTTCCTTTCCCAATCAGTTTGAAGGCTGCAAACATGTGGTGAGGAAATAAAGTGAGCTGACCGGGAGAGACGCGTGGGGAGAGCCCCCCGCAACCGAGTGAGTTCACTTCCGGCTGGGACATGAGTCACAGCCGCCCTCCTGCAGACCTTGGTTGCATTCACCGGCCTTCCAGTTTCCTTGAATTGTAACTCCAGGCATGTGACTCTGAAGCTTGAGTCTCCTCCCCAAAAAGGAAATGTCCCCATCTCTCCTGAATCATGTGAGGGACTGGGGAAAGCGTGAGCAGCCCCAGACGTGGACACAACTCCGATCTCTGCTTCCAAAATTCCAAGAACCGAGGATACCAGTATGTAGTCTTTTATGGAGGAAGCCTTCATGGTGTGACAAATAGACACCATATGTTACATTTTGGAAATGCTATAGGCCTTGAGAATTTAGCTTAGCAGTACAGTAAGCACCTAGTTCACCCGTGAGGCCCTGGGTTCAGTCCTCAGCTCCAAACTATTTTTTTAGTGAAACACTATAAAAAGGATTTTAGGTCAGGTGTGGTAGTGCATGCCTGTAATTCCAGCCCTCCAGGGGCTGAAGCAGGAGGACCACTTCAAGCTTGAGACCAGCCTGGGTTACAAAGTGAGTTCAAGGCCAGCCTGAACTGCATAGAGACACCCTGTGTCACACACACACACACACACACACACACACACACGTGTTCTAAAATACATAGATGAAACACGGGATGTATACAGATTTGTAAGACAGCAATTATTACTATTTATTATCTTGAGTGTTCAGGTTTTGAATGATTATGTTCTCTTTTTCAAGTCTACTACAATAATTATGAATTGCTTCTATAATTGGAAAAATAACAAATGCTACTTTGTCAAAGAAAGAGAGAAAGAGGCTTAAGTTGGTAGAAATAAAACTGCACGCCTGTGTGTGGGTTGGTAATGCAGCAGTGCAGACTCCATGAACAAGCCGGGAGACACGCTTTCAGCTCAGTGAGCCAAAGTTGCAGTCTTTGCTTGTGGACTCGCTCTTGCTCCGTGTTTTCAGATCTCAGTGACGCTTCCAGACTCCTGCAGTCACAGTGCAGGTCAAATGAAATGGGTGGTTCAAGATCTACTGGGAGGCGGGGCTGGCAGGAGTTCTCACGGGGAATGATCCGAATTTCTCCAGGGCTTGGGGGTAAGTTAAATGAATGATTTACCATTTCCTGAGATGGAGAAGATCACGGGGCAACCAGATGGCAGTAGGAAGCCAGACCTTCAGTTCTGTCACACCTGACACACCTGTCAGGCCCGCGGAGACGGGTGTCCACGGGAGCCCATGAGTGCCACGTCACGGGACGTGGAAGAGCTTTTCGCCGTTGTAGCTGTGTGTGGTCACTCTCCCTAGGCTGCCACCACCGGAGTCCCAAGCGGTATCAGCTCTGGACTCCAATACCGCAACCGCTTCCTATCAAGGCAGCTTGCTTCATCCCGCACACAACCCAGAGGAACTGTAAGGTCAAAGCACAGCAGAAGCCTGTTTAAATCTGCTCTCTTCATGCTCACTTCTTAGGTCTCACGTCGCAGACCCCGTGCTCCCCTGAGTAGACGGACTGCAGCGCAGGAGCCTGGCGTTTGCCGTTCCCTCCGCGGGCACAGTTCCCTCTGGCTTTTGCCTGTCTTTCTTCCTCTTGTGCAGTTCAGAGCTCATGTGACGGGTAAAGGAAGCTTCCCCAGTTCCTGTGCAGACAGACACCTAGCCCCGCCCTGCATACCCATCGTGCTCTGCCTTTCTTTCTTGTTTTGTACTTGCCGCTTCCTGAAATAACCACTTTTATTAAGGTCTTCATTGCTACTTCCAATTCCCCTCACTAGCAAGCAAGCCCCATAAGCTATATTTTGTTCTTGTTTCCCAGGATTTATTAAAGCACCTTTGCTCATTAAGTGTTTGCAGAATAAGGGCTCCAGCTACTCCCCCACCTAGACCAGACCAGAGGAGTGTGGGTGGGACGTGGGGACACTGACTGCTGTGTCCTGTCCCTTCTGAGACAGCAGCCCTTAGGGAGACATTTTCGAGAGCAGTGACTACTACCACGCAACGGCAGCAGACTGGGTCAACGTGGTCCGTCCTGATCGGCCACCCAGAGGAGCAGCACCCATTACCCGTCGTCCTTGTGCTCCCAGTTCCTAAGGAGAAGCTTGGGACCCACCAGTGCGTAGTGTTAGACATGGAAAGGTGAGAAAGCCCAGGGACCCAGAGGTGGCCGTGCCTGATGTGTGAGGAAGGCACCAGTGGCAGATGATGGACAGGATGACGACTTACCTCTGTCCCGAGTGAATCGAGCCTTACCCGGCTCCTGCTGGGAGTCATAGAGGTGACTTTGCCCATGCACGGTGTGGGGGAGGGGACAGACAGGGCCCAGACAAACTGTGATGGGGCCACAGTTCCAGCTGCAGCTGCCATAGGAAAGCCTCAGCCCAGCTCTGTAATGTGACACCCACAGAACCCTAACCAAAACTCAGCAATGCGCCATGTCGCATGGTTTCCGCAGGCAGCCAGCTGCCTGTCCTGCCAAGACCCCGTGAGACTGTGATGAAGCTGAAAAGTTGCATCACCAAGTGATGCCATAGCCACCACATGTCATCTGAGCCCACACGTCACCCACAAGTGTGTGGTGACACTGGTGTGGAAAGACCTACTGCTCTGTGCTGGTGATAAGTGTGGCACACACAGTTAGGTACTCTGCACAGCACCGCTCCTGAGTGACCCTGTGGCTGGTGTTCACTACACGACGCTGCTCATTATTACTATTTTAAAATACGCTCCAACTTAGAAAAGTGTGCTGTGACACTGTGCTGTGTCACACGTGGGGCAGCCTTCTGCACCCCGTGTTTGCCAAACGTCTTCAAGCATTAGGTGACTGACACCCACCCCACTGGTTCATATGAGTGCATCCCAGGACGTTCACACAATGAAAAGCATGCTAATGACCTGTGTCTCAACACATCCCTGGTGCCAAGTGACACCTGGAGCACACACATCCCAGGGGCCGCGGTGGAGGCAAACGTCCTAGGTGGATAAAGGTAACTGAGAGGAAAGCAGCCAAGGAAGGAAGACGGAGAAACCAAGAAAATGCACGGAAATCATGTAACAAGATGGGAGCCCTAAAACGTCCCAAATTACCCTATGAAGGGTCTAACAACAATGAAAAGACAGAGATTGGCAGGGTAGAGAAAAAAAGCAGAACAAATACTTAATTCAAACGCAAACACATTTGTAGATTGAAAGTAAAACAATGCAGAAAAAGGCAACACAAAAACAACTGGCAAACAGGTTCAGTTACACTACTATCACATGAAGCAGGCCCCCCAAAGAGCTGTTAGAAACGAGGGCGTTCCAAAGTGCTAAAAGGATCAATGCACTAGAAGAACAACTTAAAATGTACAACAGACAGAGAGTCTCAAAATCTATGAGGCAAAAACTCAGATTAGTGTTAGGCAAACGCAAATTAAAACTATAACAGATATCATGATCCATAATCACAATAGCGTAAAAAAATGGCAAGAAGACCAAACGCTGGTGAGGGTATGGAGACACTGGGTTGATCAGACGTGGCCAGGGAAAGTCTAAATTGGTACAGTGGCTCTAAAACTTGTACAGCAAGGTAATATCATACAAAACATCAGTTTACCATTTTGCTCAGCAGTTATATTCTTGGATATTTATCCCTGACAAATAAAAAATTATGTTCACCCTAAAACCTATACGCATACATCCAGGACAGTTTTATTTGCCATGGCCCCAAACGGGGTGAATAGTTAGGTAAACTACAATCGTCCCTCCTATGGAATACTAACGGAACACCAACGGGCCTAACGGGAGTGGACACCGACACCTACACCAGCTTGCATAGGCCTGAAGGGGACTGATGGGGTGGGAAGGTCAGTCTCAGAAGTTACATGCTGTATGATTCCATGTATTTCACATTCTTGAACAGTTAAAATGTCAAAGATGAAGAATAGATTAGTGGTTACTGTGGACTAAAGGTGGTGGGAAAGAAAAAATATCCCTGGGTGGGAGGGGGGTCCTGTATTTTGTTTGTGGGGTTCTCGCACGTGCGTACATACGTGATAAAGTTGCAAAGGTCTGAATATAAACACACAAACGCGTGCGTGGAAAGCTGGCAGTTTCAGTACTCAGTACAATGTGCTGTTTCAAGATAAATGTCTTGGTAGTGACATTATGCTACAGTTAGGCAATATGCAACTACTGGGGACAGTTAGGGTGGTGAAGGATCTGTGGAATTTGCATGAATTCTTATACCTGCATATCAACCCAAGGTTATCTGAACATAAACTGTTACGGGAAAGAGCACACTGGTATCTAATGATAGAGCCTCAAACATACATACGTGGCTGCATAGCTGTCATACCCTCCCTCTCACAAAGGCAGCACACAGAGCCACAAAACAAGCACAGCAGCAGCAGCAGGGACACAGCGTGGACGGTGTCTTAGCCCTTGCTGCTGAGCGCATGCCAAGCATTGTCGCTACATTTTCTCATTCATTCCAATTATCTGTGCAGATCAGATAGCAGAAGAAAGATGTGACTTGTAAACGTGACCAGAGATACTTCAAATACTCAGCGTGTCTACAAATAGGCAATAGATACCGATAGATAATTTATAAGTGGACAAACGCAAATGATCAAAGATAAGCAGGGATGCTCAGAACACCTGTTGATTAGGGACGTGAGAAGGTGTCCCAGTGAGGCCCTGCCTTGGCTCTGTGCAGAGCTGCTCCTCACCCTGGATGGGGTCACAGCCTGACAGATCCACCATGAGCTGAGAATATGCTGGGCTGAAAGTGGACCTACGGCACGGAGGCCCTGGACACGCTGGCTGCTCACGCAGCACGGCGGGGTCCTCTGCTTACTCTCGAGACCTCGTGGCTCCCTGGAGCTGTGTTTTGCATCACGCCATGCGTCACTAACCCAAGGAAAGCCTCAAAATTCAAACGAAGTGTCCACTGATAGATACAGTGTTCGTACCATTGAAAGTCAAACAATCCTAAGTCACATTACTCTAATTTGGGACAATGTACACTTCGTGTTGGCAAATACTAGGAAGGTGGGTGTTAGCAATAAAATATCCATGGAACTCGGAGCTTGTGCTTGTGCTTGAAGCCACGCGTGTTACCACAAGCAGCTCACAGAACCAAGCATGGCATTGTCTTTAGTTACCCTTCCCGGGTGCCTTGATGGCCCAAATCGATTGGAAACCTTTACCTTTCGTGATCATTTTGAGTTTGGGGCAGAGCCAGAAGTCACTCGGCACCAGGTCGGGTGAGCAAGGCGGTTGAGGACACGGGGTCATGTTTTTACAAGCCTCCTTTCTGTTCAGATGGCACTTGCACTAGCATTCACTGCGGGGTTTTTATCACACCCTGTAAAGACACAGAAGATTTCTAACCACTTCAGAGAGTGGCCAGAGTGTCCGCGGCTATGGTGCCCTGCACGTGCTGATGCTGTGAGACAGTGGCAAGAAGGACAGGATAAATGTGTTTGGAGTGAGGCAGGGGGTTCTGAGAAGGCTTCATAGCAGCACCTCTTATGTAATGATCTTTTTAAAATTTAAACATTCACTGCATTTTCATCACCTCTATACATTATGGCTTATCTTTGACACACCCGGATTGCCAGCATTACTACCCATGTGCCTTGGAGCCATCGATAAACAGAATAAGGTTATTCTCAAACACTGCAACCGTGGCAGACACTCTGATGGCTGAGATGCCCACTCAGTAGCATATGGCAGTGTGACTGCACCGAAAATAGGGATCAATCAAGTCCTGGGCAGGGCAGAAGGGGGCAATAAATTATTTGACCACGCCACTCAGAACAGCATGCAACTTAAAACCTATGCATTGTTTATTTCAGAAATTTTCTATTTAATTTTCCATAACACACTGACCACAGGTAACTGAGTCCACAGGCAAAGGAGAACCAGTGCACAAAAGACACAGCACTCACAGTCCATGTAGGTTAAAACAAATGTAAACAGATAAATGAGCCACTTTTCAGGGACATTTTGTGTTTAGGGAACATAGCAGAGCACGGAGCAGGATGAAGGCCTCTCAGAAACAGGACTGGAACAAGAGTAGGGAACTGGAAATAAACAGTGCAACACACAAACAAAAATGAAAGGTATGAATTATATACGTAAAAATTCTCCAAGCAAATATTACTATGGGCACCACAATCAAAAACTAATAAAGTTAGTAAAAGTAAAAAAAAAAAGGAGAGAGGAAAAGAACAAAAGAAAGAGAGAGGAAGGAAAGGAGGAAGAAAGAAAGAGGGAAGGGAAATGTCTTGGTTACTTTTCTGTTGTTGCTGGGACAACATAGCTGACACCCACAGTGAAAGGAGCAAAGGGTTATTTAGCTCACAGTTAGTAGCCGTTTCAGTCTGCAGTCGGCTGGCTCCAAGGCAGGGTGGCACAGCAGACAGGCACTGCAGAGGAGAAACAGTTCATGGTAGGCAGAAGGTAGCAAAGCAAACGAGGGACGGCCACAGAGATTTTTACCCTTGTCTTATCCAGGCTACTCAGGGCACGTAGCACTTGCACCCTTCATCCTAGTGCCCTTGATCCTAGCAGTGCACCGTGAGTCAGTTCCAGCGTCACACATTCTGCCTCTGAAAAAGCCCCACCTACGCCTGCGTGAGGCTTTGGGGGACATCAAGACATAGGCCATGACATTCCACCCCTGCCTCCCTCCGAAGACTCATACATACCCCTATATGCAAAGGGCATGTGGTCTATCTCTAAGAGTTGCCAAAGTCTTAACATTTCAGCATTGCTGAAAGTCAAGTCCAAAGTCTCCTCAGAGATTTAAGGCAAACTCTTAGCTACAACCCCCTGTACAAGTGAAAAGAAAGTTACACACTTCCAACACTCCAGAGTGCAAGACAGACATTTCCATTCCCAAAGTTACCAAGGGAGGTGTAGCAAGGACTAGGAACAAAGCGAGACCAAAATCCAGCAGGGCAAACATTAAATCCCACAGTTCCACTTTCAGCCTCCCTGGCAATCCGTGGCAAATCATGAGCTACTAAGGGCTTGGGTGGCTCCACCGCATGGCCCTGCTGGCGGTTTGGCTCCCATGGCTTCTCTCCGGGGCTGACTCTGCTCCCTCCTTGCAGTTTTCCTCAGATGACCCACATTCCTGGCTTTTCCAGACTTCTGGGGCCTCCACTGCATCCGCAGCTTCGCACTCACGTTTCACACTCTGCCCCTCGGGGCCACACTGCCTGGCCTCCCAGGCTGCCTTCTGAGACCTTGGTGAAGCCTGTGCGACCCCTTAAATCTTGCCTTCTGGATGCACCAGCCTGACATGGATGACACCAAGCTCTGCCGCCAGTGGGAACAGGAGCCAGGCTTCCTTCTCTTCTGACTGTAGCAGTTGAGCCTATGAAGCAAATCCTGAGGAACAATCCTCTCGGCCAGCACCGCTCTGGAGCGTGGTGCTCTGGGCCTTTCTTCCCAAAGCCGGGTCTTTCACCTCTGCAATTCGAGGCTGCAAAGGCTGGAGTGCTGTTGGTTCTTTTGATGTCCTCAGGCCATCTTTCCTGCTGTCTGCTTCTTAAGTACTCAGCTTTTTCTTGCTATTCTTTCAACAACCAGTTTCTCCTCTATTCCATCTTTGCAGGCTGCAACTTTACTGGAGATTCCTTTCTGGATTCTCAAAATGTTTTAAATCATTCTGCTGGGCTCTGCTCTTGATCATCAACACAGACCTGGCTAAAAGCCCCAACAATAGTCAAGCCTTAGCTGCAACATTAGGCTTTCTTGAAATTACTTCTGCCAGATTAGTTAATTCACCACCCTCCGTCTCAGGCAAAGTCTCGACACAAGCAAAATGCAGACAAATTTTCTGCCAAACCATAACACACATCATTCGGAGTCCAGTAACCAGTGCAGTCCTTCTTCCCAGCAGAAACCTCCCAAGCCTGGACTTTACTGGCAAATTTTCTTCTGAGCTCTGACCAGAATTTCCCATCAAATATGGTGCAAGGCATTCCATGGCTACTTTTCCAGCTAGCATCTCTGAAACTTTCCAAACTCTCCCCACAAGCCAGTGCCACATGGTCACAGCAACAACCCCACTTCGCTGGTACCAAAACCAGTATCAAAATCTGTATCAGCCAGTGTTTAATAGAGGGACAGGTATAACACAAGGTATACAAATATGTAATAATTTACAAGATTGGCTCACAATGGCCACCAGCAGATGTGGATGAATGCAGGTCTGTCTGTACACCGGAGACGGAAGTATCCAGTGGAAGGTCTGCAGCCCAGTGCAGTGTCCTGTGCAAATCTGCCTCAGGAGGCCGATGGATCTGCGATGGAAGGCCAAAGAGTCTACACCAGAAGGTGGAAAGGCCTGCACCAGGAGCTGAGGAGTCTGCACTGAAGACCAGGAGAATCATCAAGTCTGGAGACCTTCTCTGGGTGGAACTGGGGATGGGGTGGGCTGGAAATGTGCTGCTTTCATTTAAAGCCACTTTTCTTCTCTTTCCTTTTATTGCTTTTCCTTTTTCCCTCTTCCCCTTCCTTCCTTCCTGTCATTTTTCACTGTAGAAGTGTGCATTAGAAAAAGGGAAAAGGAGTGGCCCCCGGCAAAGCAGAGAGCCGAAAGCTGGGGCCCGAGTGGAGGGCTGCTTCTTCAAGGGTCCCCAGCCACCCCTGCGGTCGCCTGCTCGCCAGAGCTGCATGGTCTTGCCCTGCTCACTCTTCCTGTCTGTCTCCATGAGCGCATCTTTCCCGTCAGCCCCAGCCAGCACCACGGGGTCAGGTGGAGAAGGGCCGGGACCCTGCTGCACCTGTGCCTGCACCGGACTCCCCTGTGGCTCACCGGATGGGCCTGGCCCAGAGAAAAGCCCATCGGGGTGGCCAAGGTTGGGGGCTTGTGGCACTGGCAGCTCTGGTTCAGAGTGGGTTGGCAGGCAGGCCTGCCCCCTCCCGTCCTGGGTCCTTTTCTTTCCCTGGCTGGGCCCAGCGATAGACAGACGGGACCAGCAGGAGGTGAGGGTGTTTGGGGCCAGTGTCCTTGTGCCGAGATGAGGTGGGTGTCTCTGCCAAAGCCCCAGTGCCTGCTGACCCGATATTGTTTCCTGGGAAAATGCAATCCTGATTTTAAGGGAAACAGTGCCCGTGTCGCTGGAGGGGACCTATCTGTGAGCCCTGAAGGAAAAGGCTGAACACTGCCATCTCCGGTCTCCTCTCCTCAGTGCTACGCCAAATACGAAAGCACTCCGAGCTGCGTGCCGCACGGAGCACCCAGTGCACCCCGCGTCCTGCGCCATAGTCCTGGGCTCCCGACTTGGCATGGACCTCAGACACACCACAAACCCGGTAATACGCTGCCCCCTGAGGTTCACTTTTCTCCACAGACCAAAAAGTTGCAGCCAGCCAGTTCCGGCAGAGATCCCATGCATGTCCTCTCCACAGGCTCACCAGCGCTTCACACTCTGGGTACCCCCGGGATCCCACTTATCCTGTAAGTGATGCCCACCATTGTGTGGGACAAAAGCCCGGAGCTGCAGTGCCCCGGGTCCAGGCTCCCTTCTGCCACCTCTGTCCCTGTGGTCACCCCAGTCACACAGGACTCAAGAGCCATCTAGGCTGGAGCACCGGTGCCACTGCGATGCAAAACAGATGAGCCGGCCGTCCAGCCTGCTCTGCAGCCTTCCGGAACACTCAGCTCTGAATCAAGTTCACATCTCACTTCTCATCGAGGTTTTCAGGGGAAGAACGGCGGAGTGGGAACCAGCAGGGGCTCTTTCTCTCTGTCTCTCAGTCCTTTCCTTTCTCATCTCCCGGGCATGGAAAGCAGCTGTCCTGCTGCCCATGCCAGGGCTGTGAAGGGAAGGAAGAAGAAGAGTAAGAGCTCTGGGAGTGTTCCCTGCGTCCAGGCGAGAGCGGACTTGGGAAAAGATGCTTCAGGGCTCACCCTGGCCACCCGGAGAGCCCAGCGCTTCTACTCAACTAGGGTGGCCGTAACGGAGGGCCACACGCTCCACCCGCTGCATCCCAGGCCAAGAGGCTGAAGTCACGGTCCAGGTGTTGGCCAGGTTGGCTTCCCCTGGGACCACCCTCCTTGGCGCGCAGGAGCCCGTCCTCTCCTGGGGTCCCCACTTGGCCATCCTTCTGTCTGTCTGTGTCCTGAGCTCCTCTGCTATGGGACACTACTCATACTGCATTTTGACCTTGTTTTATGTTAATCACCTCTTGCAAGATCCTTTATCCAAATATAGCCACTTTGGAGGGTACTAGGAGGTGGAACTTGAAAATACAGGCACAGAGCTCAGCGTAGGACAAAATGTCACTTGGCAGCACACCCCGCTCTTTGGCCTCATCTGCCAGGCATGCTCAAGGTGACAGGTGGCAGCAGCTGGGTTGGAACAAGGTGTTCTGGGATGAGTCTCCGAATGCCAGTCTTCGGCGAGGTGTGGAGAGAGCGTGAGCCTGGAACCTCCCTCCCCTTCTTCCTCCCCAGAGCCGAGTCAGCCTGCTACTGCCTAGGCCAGATCCCGAGGACCGGGGGGCCACCTGCCGCGGGGATGAAGCACAGCCACGCTCCTCTAGACTCCTATCTTCCGTGGCTCTTTTGACCACGGTGGAGGCAGCAAAACCTCAAACATGAGTGGGAGATGCATGCTCTTCGTGCACTGCGCGGTCAGCATCCTGGGAACAGGGGTATTTATCAGTCTATTCACTGCCGTACCCGGAGCCTACAACTGCCTGACACTTCTCAGGGCTCAAGCAGTCTTGTTTGGATGGACAGGTGGCTTCGTGCCATGGATATGAATGTGTGCTGAGGTCACCCCCAGACATCCTGCGAATCGTCCAGCACAAATCCCGCACACGGGCAGAAGCAAAGGTGTGCATCTGGGCTGTGTCCCTCCAGGGTCCCCAGCGAGCGTGAGCTATGGTTTCTCTTCACAAAGCCTTGGCCATTTCCTTCCTTGCTCCAGCTGCCCACCGCGGCCCCCAGGGACTCTGGCACACAGGATCTATTGGCTGAAGTTCTTTTGCCTCACCTATTACAGGGGCCGCCTCCTCCCACTGTCACAAAGACAGACTCTAAGAAATAGGGTGTGGATCAGAGTGGGAAAGGCATTGGCCAAACCGTCAGCTGGATCAACTATCTGCAAACCAATGCGAAAAGAAATTGGAGGTGGAAGAGGCTATTTCCCAGACAGTGCTGACGTTCAACCCTCCAAAACCAGGCTGCCGATCCTGGCATGCACAACCGCCAGGCCCTGCATGGCCCTCTGTCCCACTAGGCAAGGAGGCCCCAAAGGAGCAGGGTTATGACCCGTGCACACGCACGCATGCACACCTGCAGCTCTGCATAGGCCAGTATGCACTGTGCTAGTTACCAGGGCAGATTCCCTCGCTGAGACAGTGAGCCTTGGCATTCTGCTCCTCAGATCTGGTCATTGCATGCGTCCATGAGACACACTGAGAAATATTTTGCCCCTTAGCAAAGAGAACCAAGCAGCTAGCTTCAGTCAATCCAGATTTTGTTCCCATGACAAGTGGAAACGAATGCTTGTCTCTTGCTAAGGAGAGGCCAGGACACCTCACTACATTCCAGAGACGCTTTGGTGTGTGCCCAGCTCCTTCCCAGGTAAGAGACCTCATCGCCCATGCCTGAGCTGTGACACATGGGTTAAATTTAGCGGTGCGCTCTGATTGTGCAGCACGTCTATTATTAAGCTGATACAAGAGAGAGAAATACTTTCCCGGTGACACACAGCCACTCCTGGCATCCAGGGACTCCTTTCCTAAATCCTTTCCAAATAGGGAAGCTCACAGTGTTCTAAAAATGAACTGAGGGGATCCCAAAGAATTTGTGGATTTGCAAGTATTCAGCACATGCTTGAGATACCTTTCCCGTGAGATCTTCAGAACGAGCTGTGGACCCTGCAGATCGCATGACCACGGAAAGTGCGGGAGGGTGGAGGTCTCTGGGCCCTCCCCCAGATGCCTGCAGGGCTGCCGGAGACCAGTCAGTCACCTCCGCCTCCTCTTCCGAGTTCTCCAAGCAGATGCAACTGTAGCTTCAGCTTTCACAGGGGCCATAACTTCACCGCAGAAATTCTAGCTTGCTGTGGGACACAGAACATGTTTCTCTTCTGGGAAGACTTGTTTTAAAACTTTAAAAGCAACAGATGGCCCAGGAATTCGGGGAAAGGGCGGCAGTACGGTGACCAGTGATCGGGGAGTACTCACTTTGTGCTAGGTTCCAGGCTTGTGTCCTTTGATGTGCTCTCACGTTAGGATGGTCCCCAATTTCAGTTGTCCCTTGTTCCTTCAACAAGCGTTTACTGGGCATCTGCCCTGTGTCCAGCACAGCTCTGTCTGCAAGCATATGGCAGGTGTGTCCCCGATGAAGCCTGTCCCTCGGGAGAGGTGATCATCCAGCAGGGAGTCAGATCGCAGCAAAGGTCATGTGGCCACAAGGTCCTGAGAAAACAATGTGAGGAGCAGAGTTCCAGGCGGAGGGGATGGTGTCCATCCTGACAGAGGTCTGGGAGGAAGTGGCTTCGGAGTGTGGACCCGAGAGGCAGAGAGGGTCGGTCAGGACTTGGGGCAGCTCTGCACCGGAGAGAGGAGGCTTCCAGGCTGGGGTGGTGGGCCTGGGAGCACAGTCTAGGCCTGGACACCAGGACCCAAGAGGCTGTGTGACATCTCGGGACAGATGGGCAACGGGCAGGATGTGGCACACACCGCCTTGCTGCTGTGCGTGCCCTTCCACTTTGCTGTAAAATGGAGACCACACTGCCAATCTGGTTCCACGCCACTCACACAGCCCTTAGGTACAGCTTGAAAGCCATGCCCTGCAGGGTCACTCTGCTTCTGACTTGTCCTAATCAAAGTGTAGACTTTAAGAACGACAGCGAAGGAGGTCAAGGCTCTCTCTGCATAGGCGGGGACTTGGCAGCGACCTGTGCTTTTCCTTCCTCCTCGCTCAAGCGGTCTCAGAGGCTGACGCGCCCGTGCCCAGCAGCTTCCTGCCCTGCCAGCTCTGCTGAGAGGCCGTAAGCTCTCTGTGCCCAGCCCATCACTGGATGCCAGTCACTGTGGGCTAGTGGCCATGCCCCACACCAGTCCTCCTGTGCAGCCCATGGTCGCCATGCACAGCACGTGGCATCAGCGGCCCCAGAACGGGAGGAGGAGTTTAGACCTTCAGAGTTCTGCAGGGAAACGGCATCTGGTGCCCCGCATCTCCTGCTCAGGCTCGGTGTCAGCCCCGCTTTTATCTGGAGCTGGTCCCCCTGTCTGCAGACTGGGCCCACGGCCCCTCCCTCCAGCTGAGGGCTCGCCGTGAAGTCTCTGCAGCTTCCTGGTCTCTTCAGGCCTTTCCTGGACACCGGTTTCACTTCCTGGTGCTCTGCTAGGACGAAGCCAGATGCGCTGCGGCTGGGAGTAGAGTGCACTCCTCCTCCGCCCTCCATCCCCTGGGTGTCACCTCACTGCCTTCCAGAGACAGCACCCAGGTCTGCGGGAGACCAGCCACAGAGCTGAGGCTTGGTCTGCAGTGTCCCCAGGAGTCCCCAGGCCAGAGAGCAGGCTTCTGGCTCATCCCTCTCTTCCATGCACCCATCATTCGAAACTTTCTCTGATCAGAGCATTGCTTTTAAGGAAGGAAGGAATGCCTAGATCAAAACCTCGGCTGAGGGCTAAGCTGGGACTGAGATTTGGGGGCTTCTTCCTGAGGCAACTTGACCACAAATAGAATAAGACCAACCTCAAGTGGTAGTGAGCTCGAGAAAAGAGTCCCAGCTTGCGGGGAGGTGGCTGGAGCGTGCTGCGGACTGCGGAGGAACTCGCGGCTCTTCTGGCAGCCTCCCTGTCAGGAGCACGGCTTCACCGAACAGGGAGCCGTGTGCACCAGCTCAGGCCTCCTGGGAGCAGTGCTGCAGATGGGGGCTCACGGTTGTGGGGAGGGCAGTCCGGATTACAGTGCTGGCGGGGGCCCCTTCTGGGGCCTCTCTCCTGGGCTGCTAGATGGGCTCTTCTCTCTGTATCCTCACGCAGTTGTCCTCCTGAGTGCCCATGTCCTGATCTGCTCTCCTCACTGGGCAGCAGTCCTTTGCGTTAGGGATCTGCTGTTGACCTCATGCTAACAGAATCACCTTTTTAAAGACCCTTGTCCAGAAACGGCAACACACAGACCTCAAAGATGTCACACTGGAGCCGACTTCCGTCCTACAGGTGCGACTGGAGGGTAATGCACCCCCCTCCAGTTTTCAGGCACCGTGCTCCACGGGTGAAAGGGTGGGTGCTTTTGGTGAAGTGCAAAGGAAATTAGCTGGAGTCACACGTGGAGCAAAAGTGGAGGCAGCCACGTCTATATCAAAGCAAAGTGCCAAGAAGCTGAGAACTGAACACCGTGTTCCTGGCCAGTAGACAAGGGAGGAAAAGGACAAAGAGTGTAGGGTGAGAGAACAGGGACACACACACACACACACGGGCGTGTAAAGGAGGCTGAAAGGAAGTGAGCCGATTCCAAGGTGTCACCCCCTCAGACCACCCCACTGGCCGCCTGCTGGGATGTCCTTCTGCTCTGGAATTAACCATCCGTACAGGCCATTCCTCCAAGGCCCGGTGGCTGTCAAACATAGGCCTGCGCGTGATGCAGAAAGAGAAGCAGAAAGCCATGCGCGACCCCTGCACGGGGCAGCATGCTTGACTCGGAGCTGGAGGGATCCACTGGCTTTTCTCTACCACGCGTTCATCTTTGTAACCAGACCTGTTCAAACCTCTCATTTTCTCGCTGCTAGTTACCCCCTTGTTGCTGTGCTGAGTGTTCCCGGGGCCCTGCACCCTTTCTGGTGAGCTGGTGCAAACTCCTTTGCCCGCTCAGGGCCCAGCCAGGATGCCTCGGTGTCACCTGGACCCAAGACTCCGCAACCTGTCGACCCGGTCCTACAGCACAGAAGCCCCTCGGTGGGGACGTCCTGGAGCTCACGTCCCCACAGTAATGCGTCCCGGCCTTGGGCAAACCAGAGCCCACTTGCATCATCGGCATAAACTGCCCTGAGATTGGGTGGACTCTGAGCAGACACAAAGGAAGCACCCCTGGTCCTTCCCCAGGAGGTGTGGTGATTCTGTGGACTTTGGACTTTGAAGGATGCTGAGCTGAAATGCCTCCCCAGCCCCTAGCACAAGTGTGACAGCTTGGAGAACCAGTGCGCGTGCAGCAGCCTCAGGTCCCGCCACACACCTCACAGTCTGCGGCGGTAGGAAGATTTAGGGGGCTGCGTAAGATGCAGGGCTGCAGATGCTTCCTGTGGGAAGCTGAGCGAGAAAGAAGAGAGAGGATAAACAGGGTGCGGCATGCAAGGGGCCTGCGGCAGCCCTGGGGGGAGGGAGTACTCCTCCGCAGGGCGTAGAAGAGGAATCCGATTTCTAGTCAGCAGCAAGAGCTCAGGCCAGGGCAAGGACTTCCTGGTCACTACAGCACTGGCTGCCCAGCTGGCACCAGTGAAGAGTTCACCTAGGTCACGGAGTGGCTGCCTGGTCCCTGGGGCTCTGGGCTGCCTGCTGTTCTCTGTGGACAGGAGGCCCCTCCTCATTACAGCGTTCCTGGGGCTCCACCCACAGAGCCAGCCAGAGAAGCCAGGTCAAAGGAGGTCACAGCGTGTCTTCACACAATCTTGGCAACAGAAGTCGGGGAGCAGGGCCACGGTTTCCACTTGGGGACTGGAACAACGCAGGACGTGTCCTGGCCTGGCTGACTGGCGTGTTCTCTCATTTAGTTTTCAGTTGTAGAATCCGGGCCTCTCCCGGGATTCCCAAACCCTGCCCTCCCCAGCCAGCCAGCCGGAGTGGCCCACAGCCTTACACAGCTTCCCCTCTCGATTGGTGGCATCCTGCTCCTGGCTTGGCTCTCCAAGGCTGCCCGGAGCTGTAAGACGTGGGCAGAGGGCAGGTGAGTGAACAGCTCTGTGTCCCTGGGGTGGGCAGCTCACCAGCGTCCACCCTTGTGCCCTTGGTTAGGTAACACCACCTGCTGAGCGTGGGTGGAGCTGAAAGGAGCCCTGTGGAGGCCCAGGTGTCCGGGCCAGGCCCAGGCTGGCCAGAACTGCCATGTTCCAGGGAAATGGGAGTGACCACCAAGTGGGGAGGCTTCAGGGGGGCAGAAAGACGCTGGCACCCATGTGCTAAGGCCAGCGGGTGACATTCCAGCACTGAGCCCTGGATCAACAGCCAGCCTCATCTGCACAGCGGGATCTTCAAGGTCAGGGCATCCATAGGGAAGCGTGCAGCTCTGAGGGCACCTGTTATGGGCAGCATCTCCTCAGCTTTAGGCAAAGCCATGCCCACATCACTGAATTTCCACGGGGCCAGGGAGGTACAGGCCCCAGAGAAACCCCAAGCACTTGCTCAAAGAGCCTCAGCCTGGCACAGGACATCCTTGGGCCATGCCAAGTGGTGTCCCTGTGTCACCTAGCAAGATGGCCCCTGTGCCACTGCTGAGCCAGGACTCAAGGCTCTCCTGGAGCCAGAAGATCGGGGTGCAGAGTATTTTGTAGTAGAAAGTGCTCAGGGCTTCAGGGACACCGGCCTTAGGTTCAGTGCCTAGGATGGTGCATCTATGACCTGGCGTGCTGCAGCAGACTGTTTGTGTCACTGAAGGTGCCACCTGGCCCAGGCATCTCAAGCGCTCACTGTTTACTGCATTGTGTTCCTGTTTGTTTGCGCCATACTCGAGGTTGAGCCCAGGGCCTTGGCACTGAGCTACTGGGCTACAGCTTCACCCACCCCACCCTGGGGTTTTTCAGTTTTTGAGACAAGGTCTTGCAAAGTTGCCCAGGGTGGGCACGCACTTGTGACCCGCCTCCTCCAGCCTCCCAGGATGCGGGGGCTCCAGGCGGCCACCTGCCCACAGAGCGCGCACTTTGCAGGTGCTCTTGTGTGGCTTTGGCTTCCTTGGACTCCTCCCCCTCTGCTTGCAGTCCCGAGGCGGGAGGTCACTGCAGCGGGGAGACCCTGAGGCTCAGCCCGAGTGTCTGCAGGATCCCGGGAGGCGGGCTCTGCACCCAGGAGTGCAGCTCCCACTGGTTGCAGCACCCAGAGAAGTCTCTGCTGGGGGATGACGGACATGCGGGTTATTTCGGTCGGCTACTATCAGGAGTGAAGCTGAGCAGCACACAAAACCAAGCATTCTAAAGCAAATACTTCTGTGGAATTTGGTCCTGAAACATTTCTCTAGCTCCCAAATAAACCTCCACTCTCCGTGGCACCATGGCGCCCTTCCACCCTCGGGCAGCTCCAGATCCATCCCCAGGCGACTGCCCATGTGCTCTCTGCCCCCTTGAATTTATTCACTCTCTCAGATGGAGCCAGACAATGCGCGATGTTTTAACAAGCGTCGGCCTCGTTTTTCAACGTTCATCTGTGGTGCAGCG
Source organism: Dolichotis patagonum (assembly GCA_004027295.1). NCBI lineage: Eukaryota > Metazoa > Chordata > Mammalia > Rodentia > Caviidae > Dolichotis > Dolichotis patagonum. The sequence goes on along the minus strand of PVJX010003511.1, from coordinate 81,780 downwards.
TGTATCAATATTCCGTTCCTTCTCGGGGGTAAACGCTATTCCATTATTCCAATAGATCATGGTTTGTGATCACAGATCTCTCTGAGGTGGTGTTGGTTGACGAATGCCCTCAGACCTCTTCGGCCTGTGAGGAGCGGGCTGCTGGGTCCTGGCATTCACAGTAGCCATTTGCTTTAGCAGATCCCGCCAAGCGGATCTGTTACAGCAGTGACTCCCACCCCAGCCACTCAGGGACACAAAGCGCGTCAGCCCTGGTGGTCAGGCAGGCAAATCCGCTGGCCCCTCACCTGTGGGGGTGACCACCGCCCCCAGGGCTCCTTCTCCGGCCCAGCACCTCCCTTGGTGGGCTCTGCACCCCAGTCCACCCCAGGCAGGGTTGGCAGCTCCCTATTCTCCCCCAGGTCCTTCAGCTGGAGTTAGCACAGCCCTCAGCACTTTGACTTCTCCAGGTAAATTTGGAGCATGGCTGCTGCTGAGATTAACAGCACAAGCCATGGGAAACGGGAGTGCGGAGCCCTGGCTGCTGTGCCGTGCTGCTGTTACGTGCACGTACCCTGCAGCGCTGTGCACGTGACACTGTGCTGTGCTTCTCTGTGGCAGTGTGTCGGGCTGCCATGACAGACCACGCTGTGCGGTGCTGAGTCGTGCTGTATCACGCTGTGCCCCGCTGTGTGTAACTAGAAAGCACGTGAGAAGCAAGCCCAAGTAACACGCGCACAAACCACGCGTGACACCCAGTGCTCGTCAGAACCCAACTCTTGATTCCAAAAGACCAGCAAGGGACCCTCATGGGGCCGGCCGGAGGTCTTCGGCCCAAGGGCCTGTGGTGCACCGCCCGGCCCCTCCTGGAGCCAGCGCACAGTGGGTATAAGGCCCAAGGACACTTGGGAATCACCTGAAAACAGCTGGACGCTGGGACCCAGCCGGAAGTCCACACTGCTGTGCCTGGGAGCCCAGAGTCACAAACCCCGCCTCCCTCGGGGACTGCACCCAGCCATCCTTAAACAACCTTCACACCTCCATTGCACAGACAGCCTGGGGACAGACCGTCATCCTCAGCCCTGCCCAGCCTGGAGCCTGCAGAGCTGACAGCCCACTGGTGTCTGCTCCAGGCCCTGTGTGGGGCCTGAGGCCGTCTCCTGGCTGCTGTCCTCCTGCACAGGGAAAGGCAGCCAGCTCCCACCACTGGCCACACTCCTTTCCTCCCTGTGTTCTGCTTCCCGGGTGACCCTGAGCCTTAAAGCACAGAAGCGCGGAGAGCCCCGTAAGGCCCAGCACAGAGCACCCCAGGGAATGAGTGCCCAGGCCCTGAGCAAGGCAAGCCCTAAGCAGAAAGCCTTGGTACCCCGGGGTCTGAGAAGGCCAGCACAGCTTTCGGTCCCTCACCTTTCCTAAGGGCTCCCTCCCCGGTTTCCTTCTCGGTAGCAGAAATGCGCAAAAGTGCACACGCTAAACACACAAGCCTGGCACCGAGAGAGCCCTTATGCAAACACACCGGCAGCTCTGCTGTACTTTCCACCAGGGCGGAAAATAGCTGAGCAAACACAGCACCTGCCACCAGGATGCGAGAACAGGGGTGGGACGGCGTGACCAGGGCATGGTCTGCTGCCAGGCTACACTCATTCGTCAGTGACAGCCGGAGGCTCCGGCCCTGGAAAAGCACAGCTGGCTGGGGTCCTTGTGAAGTCAGCAGCGCGGCTGGGGCTTCCGAGGGTGCTGAGGGGGCTGCTCGCCCCTGTCTGGTTGTCTCTGTGCACACAGGACTGTGACCACACACGCGAGAAACACGAAGGCGTCAGAGTTCGTGGGTCACCTGTCCCCTGCATGGAGCTGGCTCAGGGGAGAACTGAGGGAGGGACGTGGGCCGCTGAGGTCCACCTGCTTCTTGGGAGAACAGTGCAAGCTCCCTAGCACTGTGGGGTGCAGAGCAGGGGAACTGGTGTCTGGGGTACCGTGACCCATGCTCCCCATCTCTCCCAAAGAACTCAAGCTGAAGCAAAACAATTTGCCCAGCACCTTTTAATGAGCTAAAGGATCTTTCTGGGTTTGTTTCAAAATCAGACATGTGCTGATTTATTTGGCATCACCTAACATGCGTTGAGTGCTTTCAACCAGACACAAACAACTGTGCACTATGATTACAGGCAGCTAAGTGAGTGGAAATATTGTAGATGGTCAGCCAGGGCCGGGCCCTCAAAATCTGGTGCAAGATAAACTCATTACCACTGTGCCGCAGGCTCCTCTGTGGGAGGCCAGGCCTCAAGATGAAGGTGGAGCACCAGGCCTGAGATACGCGGTCACACCTGGCCTAATAAAGTCGAGATAGACATCAGTCACCTCAGAAGATGACCAAGACCTGGGACTCTTCCCTGCCGGCCAAGTCCTTTGTTTTTCCATGTGCACTCACTTTGTGACTTGCTTCCCCGCTGGATCAGTGTCACCCAAGCAGCTGTACTTGTAATCTTATTGGGGATCATAGCTGTGCCCCACATTGTACCCTCAAGCTTGTGCTCTATAAAACTTCCTCTGGGAAGTGGGGTCCTCGCCATCCCACTGGGGACCCCTCCTGCCTCTCAAGCTCTGTGTCTCCCTCAGAGTCAATATGTCCTACTCTTAACTGCCTTTGTTCCTTAGAACATATTCTTCAGTTTTGGGGAACATGACTCAGAGGTTGGGAATTATAGTATTTCCCTTGTATCATATTTGGAGGTCCTACAGCATCTCCTGTATCACTAGGACCCGGATGCCCTCTCTGAAGCCTGTGGGGAAATGGAATCCCTTTGTGACACAAGGAGAGGTCTGCCCAGGTGAAATCCTAAGAGATGATTAGCGACTCAGAGCTGTGCCTTCGACAGTGGATCAGTGACCTTCAGAGGCTGGGTGGGGCCCTGTGGGCTGGGCTCAGTCTTGCTGGAATGAGTGAGGCCTCTTAGGAGTGGGTCAGTCTGCAGGCGCGGGGTCTGGTGGTGTCCTGTGTCCTCCCTCTCACACGCCTGCCTCCTCCTCCCTGCTCCTGCGGTGCTGGGATGCAGCTCGGGGCCCTCTGCAGAAGCAGAGTTGGTTCTGGCGCTGTGTCCTCAAATGGCCCTGGGTCCAGAGCCCTGAGCCAGAATGAGCCCCTCGCCTTGATGAAGTACCCGACCTCAGGCATTTTCACAGCAGCGTAACTGGACAGAGACAGCAAGACAGGAAAGGGGGTTCTTACATGCTTACGCCTTGCGTATGTGGAAGCGTTTGGACCATTTACCATCAGTAGGACCAGGAGCTGCCCAGGGAGCAGAGGAAGTTATTCTGAAATGCAGGTATCAAAGGAAACACGCTATGGTTTTAAATAGCTGATTTATGCAGTCCTTTCCACAGGTTCTCAGTGCACCGAAGTGGGGTACCCTCAGCCACTGCAGCTGACATGACACCTGGGGATGGGGGTGTCGCTGCACCCCCGTTTACCCCAGAATGAAGATGGGAAGGCTGCCCTGCACCACCAGGCCTCCGTGGTCTTGGGCATGGCTGCACGATCGAGGCAGCAGCGGCAGACACAGCCTTGCCCAGGAGCGATGCTGCGGGACCTGCAAGGACAGCTCGACTAGATAGGCATCGGGCAGAGCCAGGACCCTCTGTGTCTGCAGGGCAAGGCAGGGTGGGTGCGGTGGAGAGGGACAGGGAGAAGGGGTCAGGCACGCCGGTCACAGGCTGTCCTGATGCCCGCCAAGGCGTCAGTCTGACCTGCAAGCGTCCTGTGGATGTGATCTGCGGGGCCTCGGCCGTGCTCCTCCCGCATCACCTCCCGTGCAGCCCGCACATCCCCTCCAGGAGGGGACAGAACTCAGTGGAGGCCTGCAGCCTGCGCTGGCCCTTGTTACCCTCCCCGCTGAAGAGTGGCACTCTGCCTGTGCCCATCCTGAGTCTGCAGAAGGAAGGCAGGAGTGACAGGTTGCAGTCCCGGCTTGGGCAGAGGCACTGTACAGTGACCAGGCTCTTCTTCCTCTTACGTGACCTCTCAGAGGAGGCTGCAGTCCCGCCGGGCAGTCGGCCACCCCCAGAGCCTGCACCAAAACACGCTGAGCGCATACCCAGTGAGGTCAGGCTCGCAGCCACCCAGAGCTACCCAAGGACATGGGGAAAAGACCTGGGTCTCCCGGTGCCACTGCTAACAGAGTGCATCACCCTGGTCCTGCCCATGAAACCCAGAGCTGAAGAACTGTGCCCCCTCCCCCCTGCATCCTGCTCGGGCCCCCGATGTATGAGCACCCCATAGAGGTCCGTGTGTCTCGGGGCATGTGCCTGGTCTCCTCTGTGCCTGCCATGTGGTCGCCATTCCCAGAGACAGCAGACAGAGTTTCCGGCCATCTCCGGGTCTCACCCCCTTGATCTGTCGCCGCTGAGTGAGTCTCGTCCTTCACAAACCCACCGCTGCAAGGCCAGCCTCCTGAGCCCACTTCCCAGAGCTAGCTCTCTTTGGTTCTTGCCAGAAGTGTGAATATTGGTTTCCAGTTGCCACGGACAGTGGACCTCCTCCCCGGGAAGCTGAGCTTCTCCTCTTGACCCTCACTTCGCTCCTCCTTCGTCCAGCATAAGGAGGAGACAGGCCACGGAGCTGTCCCTTGGCCACACTAAGGACTGCGAGGCACACGGTGCTGTGTCGGAAGCCGGGCTCCACACACAGTGCTCTTACAGGCAGGCACTGCTCCCACGGAAAGCGGGGCTCTGCAGGGTTCTGGGACCACGACACACCCACAGCAAACCACCCGCTCCCTGCACCTCACCCAGGGCCCAGAGGCCTGCTGGAGTTGCACCCAGAAAAGAGCCATGTGGAGAGACACGGGCAGGATGGGGACAAGGCCATCGGAGAAGGAAGCCCGTTCGCCTGAGTCACGGCACTGAAGGAGGTCAGGAGCCACAGTTGAGGGCAGGGGGTGGCCTCGAGGAGCCGAGAAGAAACTGGGGAGGGGGCACTGTGTCACTCCAGCAGCGACCCGCCAGCCCCAGGCAGGTGCAGAGGCACCGGCCGGCCACAGCCCAAAGGCGGTGGGCACCATTCTCAGCACGCCTCCAGCCCGGTCCTTCGGGAGGGAGACTGCCTGCCTGAGCCCCGAAGGGGCGCACCCCGAGCCGGAAAGCCCAGCCACCAGGCCTGCGGCCGACCAGGGGGACCAAATCCCAGACAGTCAAATTCCAAGGGGGGGCAGGACAGGTGCTTGAGTCCCAGCACCCCAGGATCTCAGCCGGCCCCTGTCCTGAAGGAAGAAGACCCAAGGGCTCTCTTCCCAGCAGCCGCACCTCTCACTGGGATCGTGATGCTTTTCCAGGAAAGAAGGTGGCCACATCTCCCGGAAACACTGACAAGGGCCAGATGTCTCCGCAGACTCCACCTTGCTGGGGGTGATGGTCTAACCTGAAGTCAACCCTCCCAGGGGTACAAACCCTGGCTCCTGCCTGGGAGAATGATTAACTCCGGGGCTTCAGAGGCAGCTGCTGGCACTCAGCCCCTCGAGGCATCAAAGGCTGGAAGCCTCGGGAGCAGGGTGATAGCAGGAGGGTCACGTGACAGCCAGGAACCCAGTCAGTGAAGTCAGGGCCGCTATCGCTGGCTCATAAAAGCGGGTCATAAAGCAGAAGGAAGCCTGTCGGGGCAGCCAGGTGCTAGCAGTTCTGCGGAACAGGGCGGGCTGGGAGGGGACATCCAGGAAATAGGTCATTTGGTGTTGTTTATGCAGCGCTGGTCCTCTTGTGAGCGCAGAGTAAATGCCCCCCTTGCTTCATCGGCCAACCTCGCAGCTCCCTCGTGTAAACAGCCCCGGCCAGGTGTTCAGGTCCCAGCGGGGTCACGGGCACGGCCCTGCAGACTGGAGTGGCAGCTCCAAGCTTCTGGATAACTGTCTGCCTCTTCCCGAGGCCGGTTCTCAGTGTGAGGCTTTCGGCCAGCAGCACCCAGGTCGCTGGGAGACGTTAGACTCCCCCTGCTCTGCCCCTGAAAGTGAGTTCATGCCATCCAGGGCACTGAGCCCCCTGAGCTCCAGGCTCGTTTCTGCCCGGTGTCCTGGCCATCGAGGTCCCTTCCCCCAACCCTTCCAGATCCCTCGGGAACAACTCTCCCTCCCCGCTGGGTTCTGGAGGCCCCTCTTAATAAATTGTACTATAAATTCTTATGAGATTCATTACCTTTCATGTATCTCAGTTATGGCAAAAAGTTTAACATCTTACCCGCCTTGGTATGCGTGTCGGTGGCACGAACCAGGCTTATATATGGTATCACCGTCACCCCTGTCCAGCTCTGGACTTTGCAGAACCGAAAGACTATCTCCTCCCTAATGCTGTCTCGATAAACCTGATCACTGCTCTAGGTATCTTACCGTCGTGAACCGTGCAGTGTTTGTCGTTTGTGATGTGTCTCTCGGCACGGGTCCCCAGGTCTCAGCCATGCTGTAGCCTGGGTCAGGGTTCCTTCTTTCTAAAATTGAAACACGGCCCAGTAGTTGTCTAGATTCCGTTCTGTTCACCGTTCATTTATGAGTGTGCGATTACACGGCTTTCATTTGGGTCTCTTCTGAGCAGTGCTGCTTGGATGCACAAATATGCATCCACTGACGCTCTGCTTTCGGTTCTGCAGGGCCCATCCCACCTGAGGCATGGCTGGTCGTGTGTTCGTTCAGTGTTTAATTATCTGAGGAGCTGTCATAGTGTTTTCAATAGGCTCCATCTTTCCATCCCCAAAAGCAGATCCCACTTGCTCTCACTTATTAATTTCTCAAAATGTCATAGAATTTTGTTTGCTAGTACGTTGTTGAGGATCTTTGCATCAGCACTCCACGGGGATGTTAGGCTCTTTTCTTGTGTTTTTTGTTGACTTTTTTAGGGTAATTCCTGCCTTATAAAATGAATCCAAAAGTATTTCCTTCTCTGCAGCTTTTGAGGAGTTTGAGGATAGGTATTCGTTCTTCTTTAAATATTTGTAGAATTTGCCAATAAAGCCTGGTGTCCTGGGCTTGTCTTTATGGAGATCCAATGATGTTTAGTGACTCAGTCACTAATTCAGGCATCCTATTCTGTTCAGATTTTGTATTTCCTCGTGATTGGTCGGTCTTAGTAGGTCACACATTTCTAGATTCGTTCCTTCGGGGCCTTTCTGTGTAATTGTCAACAGCAGTCTCGTGATATTTTGTACTTCTGTGGTGTCAGTTGCTTCTTTCATTTCTGACTTTCTTTATTCAAGAACTCTCTCACAGTTAATTTAGTTAAATGTTTTATCTTTTCACAAATCCAGCTCTTTCTTTGGTCTTTTTTTTTTTTTTTTTTTTTTTTTTTTTTTTTTTTTTTTTTTTTTTTTTTTTTTTTTTTTTTTTTTTTTTTTTTTTTTTTTTTTTTTTTTTTTTTTTTTTTTTTTTTTTTTTTTTTTTTTTTTTTTTTTTGCTCTGTTTCATTTTGTTTGTGTGTTGATCTTTGTTATTTTCTTTTTTTTACTAACTTTGGGTTTAAAAGTCTGCAAAGAAGTCTGTTATTTTCTTAGTTCCTTAAGGTGTACAGGAAGGTTGCTTATTTGAGATCTTTTTTTTTCTTAATATAAATGTTTATTGGTATAACTCCCTCCCCTTTGCTGTATCCCAAAAGTTTTGCTATGTTGTATTTCAACTTTTATCTGTTCTGAGATTTTTGCAATTCCTTTTTATTTCTTCTTTGGTTCATTCATTACTATTCAGAAGCATGTTAACCCCACACGTGTGTGCATTTTCCGGTTTTCCTCCTTTTACTGATGTCTAGCTTCCGGCCTCTGTGGTGGGAAGGATGTGGGTATGACTCCGGTGGTGCTGGATGGGTAAGGCATGCCTTCTGGTCTAGCGTATGCTCTTAGACCCTGATTCCTGTGTGTCTGAGGAAGGTCAGCGTTCCGCTGCTTTTGGTAGGTTTTGTGTGTCTGTTAGATCCATGTGGTCCAGAATGCGGTTCAGTTCTACCGTTTCCTTACTGATTTTCTGTCCTAAGATCTCTCCATCATTACAAGAGAGGCGCTGGAGCGCTGACTATTCTTGTAGCTATGTCTATTTTTCCCTTCAGATCTGTGGTCTTTGCTTTGGACATTCAGATGCTGTACATGTTGTAAATCTGGGAGCGTCTTAATTTAAGGCATTCTGTTGTATCCTTCGCTCATATTTTCTTGTCTCCAAGGCCTGTGGCTTCAGCATGTCACAGCACTCAGCACTGTTTGGATGGCTCCGGGAAGCCCCAGACAAGGCCACACTTTCCAAGAAAGTTCCAGCCTCTCCCCTGTGTCCCAAGTGGAGGAACCAAGACTAGGGCAGCTTCCTGTGGGGCGAACTGCGCTGGAGTGGAGAGGGGGCCCAAAGGCGAGCAAAGTGCCTGGAAGATGCCTGTTCCTGGGAGGCAGTTTGGACTTTGTGGGGGGTTCCCTTGGTTGCTACAGATCCTAAACTGGTTTTTAGAGCAAAAGCGTAGCTGTTTACTCTGTGTGCTGCAGGTTTCTTGACATTTCTGTGCAGAATAGAGGACCTCTGGCTCCCTCGTCCACGCCTCTAGGCAGCGAGGTTACCTCGAGTCTTTCACTGTCATAAATCCTCCACTTGCAGTAGGTTATGGTCCAACAAACCCGTTGTAAACTTAAATGTGAAAAGGTAACAGTGCACCGAGTGCACCCAACCTGCGGAACGTGTGGCTTCCGAGAGCACTGGCCACTCATCCCTGTTGTCACGGGCCACCTGGGATTGGGTCACTGCCGCTCCCGGCATCGACAGAGACGGCTGCACCACGTGCCACCAGGCCAGGAAAAGATCGAGCTTTGAATCTGGAAGGCTGGGTGTCCTGAAGGAATACTGCTTTTAACCTGTGGTGAGGTCAAAATACTATACGCCATGCTAGGCGGGGAGCTGTCTGCACTGCGTCTCCCTCCTCCTCTCTGCAGAGACCTAACCAGCTGCCCTTGCCCCTGGGTCCTGTGCTGCATCGTCTTCACAGCGCGCACCCTGATTTGTTTCAGCAATTTCCCTCCCTCATCTGAGTAAAGATGCCCACATGTGGGGTTTTACTGGAAACAGAGTTCCCCAGCCACCTCGAGTAGCTGAGCCCATATACACAGATAGAGCCAGGAAGTCACATCTGCGGAGGGCCTTACAGAGATAAGATGAGTACGCTCTGTGCTTACGGAATTCTACCAGATAAGGGTAAATTCAGCACCTTTTCCCATTCTTCACACTGCCTGACGCTGATCTGGACGCTGGATGGTTCCTAATTCACTTAATTTTCCAGGGCCCGGGAAGGTGGGTCATGCGATCACCGCATTGTACAGAGGAGGAAACTGAGGCACAGGATGCTCCAGCAATTTCCCCAGGCCCCGGTCTGGTCAGTGGCGGAGCCTGACTTGAGGCCAGGCCATGCGGCTCCTGGCTCTCAGCATGGGGTCCGCTCAGTCTCAGTGCTTAGTACCCGAGGGCCAACATGTGGACCTCGGCCCCTCTGCTAGCTCTGCCCCCCACGGTTTCCCAAATGACGCTGCCAGGACACCTTGCATGTAAGCCGGGGGCCCCTTCCAAGTCTTTCCTTCCTCCCCACCACGTGGCATGGGCACCACTGGCCTCAGACTCCCTGGGGTGTCCTGCTCAGGTCTGACCACATCCCATCTCTGGTTTCTCCTCTCTTTTCGTGGGCACTCTCCCCACCCGTTCGTGACACGCTGCGGTATTGCAGTGTGTGTCGCTGAGGCTCTTCTCCTGACCCCCACCCCTCACCCTCCCGACTCCCACCTAGGTCTCCCTGAGACGTGCTGTCAGACCGTGCACACGCTTGCTGAGTCCTCTGGGTGGCACAGCTTGGCAGGCGCACAGCCCGGTTCATGCTCCACCTCCCAGGGCTGCCCCGTCCCACTCCCTGCCTCACTGTCCAGGCAGATGCTCAGCCAGACCAGTGGGGCCGTAAGGCTCTGAGGACTCCGGAAGCGCTCCATGCACGCGGCTTTACCCAGGGGTGACTCACTGTGGCATGCCACACCACCCAGCTTGCAGCAGCTGGACCCAGGAACGGTCGTTTCCCACCAAGCCTCCTCTGGGCATTTCTTTTCCTTGGTGATGACTCCACAAAGCGCCACTTGTCCCAGCCCACGTCTGGAGCCCCCAGCCCGGGCTCTGCGCTCAGCAGATTCTCTTTCGGCTTCCAGAGCTCCGCCCAGATCCTCTGCTCTGGACACTACTGCATGGCCCTTCCGTGGCCAGCTGGGAAAGGGGCCCCACACACCACTGTGCTGAGCTGGCCGGAGGTTCAGTGGGGACACTCAGCACACAGCAGATACCACCTCCAGCATCCCTGCTCACAATCCGAGCACACACCTCAGCTGCCTAAGCACTCCCTGCCCTCCCAGAGGCCATGGGGCTGCAGGCAGGGACCGTGTCTCTGTGGCCTGGCACAGAACTCAGTCAATAGTCAGCAAATACGTGCTTGAGGGTTAGATGTGGGGAACAGCATGGGAAGAATGGGAGCCATTCTAGATTAGGGGCTCGGATGCTTCTGTGTGCATCAAAGTCCCTGCAGAGTTTGTTTGCAAAGATCTCTGATTCAGGAGCCCTGGGTGTGGTCAGAGGCTGCTGCAGCTGCTTCTGCAGCCTCTTGAGAGCTCCTGCTTGGAGGCTGGTCTGTTCCGACCCCCAGAGATAGATGTAGAAAAAAAGGGTAGGCACCATGAGAATCCTTCCTAACCTCCGTGGCCCACCAGCAGGTAGGTGCCCGGCCTCACCCTCTGCCGGCCGGCCTCCAACCTGAGCCCCAGCTGCGGGAGCTACATCGAGAAAGCTCCAGGTGACCCTGTGCAGGACAGGTTCCACCCGAGCTGTGTGCACTCCTCAGCTTCCTGCCCCACATCCCACAGCGGACACAGTCAGGAGTGGGTGGAGCTAAAAAGTCCCCCCACACAACCGGCAGGAAGTTGAGTCCCTGAGGCACTGGGCGCTGACAGGAATCTCCCACTGGACTCCAGACCCTTACTGTCTCCCATCTCACTCCTAAATCACTTCCCGTCCTGATTTCTGTCTCATGGGACCGAGTGTCTGGAAGGTGATTGGATACAGCTTGCTGTTGGGCGGGGTCACTGAGGGCGTGGCTAGAAGGGTTTGTCTCATACGGCCTCCTCCCCACTGCTCCCCGGAAGTCTTGACCCCAGCAGTTCTCCACCAGGTGTCTCTGCCAGGCTGCATCTCCTCTGAAGCCCCACCTACCATGGGCCAAACGTGAGGCAAACTAAGCTTCTTTTTTGAATGCCAGATGTTGGGTACTGAGTCTCAGCAATGAGAAGGCGGCTAAGACAGTTCCCAGATAAACTCCTTGCAAACAAGTACTCCTCACAGGCGCTGTTTCAGGGGGAGTCCGCACGGAGCCAAACCCAGGGAAGCAGCGGTAGTGCACCCCTCGGCACCTGTGTAGGATTCCCCAGAGGGCCAGCTCCCCTCACATCCTCTGAGACAGGCAGAAGCCCCCAGACTGCCAGTGCCAAAACAGACGTTCCATACTGTCCAGAAAAAATAGCAGCCAGGACCGATTTGGTGTCTGACGCACGGACGTTGGCTGGGCACCTACTGTACACAAGCACTGGCCCAGGACTGGAGGTCCCGAGAGGCACGCCAGGCTGGGGTGGGGGGGCAGTGGAGACCGAAGGGGCTCCGGTCAGTGGGGCAAGGCAGGGCTCAGAGAGTCCAGTCCACAAAGGGGAAATGCGGCACGGTCATGCAGCCTGCTGTCACGCCCTGGACAGGACCACGCAGGTGCCAGGAATGGTAGCCAGGGACGCATCTTTCCCTTCTCTTCCTGCTATCACTTCCCCCCTAGGCAGCCAGGCTCCAGCTTGGCTCAGACATTCTGAGGGACCCCCTCAACTTTGGAATTTAAAGAAAGTTTTTTTTAAGCCAGAAAGGTGAATTATCTATTTGCTATCTGCTTTAAAATCCCCTATGTTGTCATTTTTTCCCTGCTTTTTTCTCGGTCAAAACACAAGCAGTGGAGAGAGGGAGTGGGCATTTCCACTTCAGGAAAGCTTGGGGCTTTCCTACCAGTGGTGACCTCCAATGGACAGCAGGCCTCTGGTGTAAATTAGATGTGGTCTTCAGCTGGATCTGCGCTGGTGGAATTCGCTCAGTCACCCCATGAAACCCTGGCTCACCTCGAGATCATCTGCTGGTCCCCGAATCTCCAAAGCCAAGACCTCGCCCAAACCAATTAAACTGGAATATCTGGGGTTCCAGCAGGTCCTCGGCCATCAGGAGACTCCCAAGGTCCCAGGGCAACCAAGGCCAGGAAAGGTGCTCTTCCGGGGACAGCCCCGCTGTGTGCACAGCCTCTCCCAGGGCCAGGACGAGGCCACCTGTCCCTCAGTGCAGGGACACTGGGCCGGCCCCGCTGCGGAGCCCTCGGTGATGCTCGTCAACAAGGAGCAAATCATACACCTCCGTTAAATGAAAAACAAAACCTCCTGGGTTTTAATCATTTTCTCATCATAATTTAATCATTTTCTCATCATAATGTGACTTAAGTGTGTCATGTTATAAAATCAGATCTAAATTTTGTGCATTTGTGTAGCTTTGATCTAACTATAAAAACAAGATAATTTTCTGATTAAGTACTATAAAACTGCAAACCCAATAAAATTTAAATCAGCCCCATTCATTTAATGTGACAGGTGATAGCATTTTACAGAAACTAATTTGCAAATATGGGTTCAGAGCCGAAGCTGCTGCCTCGGGGCTAGTTTTATAGACAATGTTTCTGGATTTTAATTTCAATAAAGCAAATACAGGGCAAGGCTGTCTCCTAACGACAGCGATCCGAGGCTGGTGTTGGCTTCGAGGCTCTGTCGGCTGTTGGAGGGTGAGCCGCCCTCAGCCCGGCCGTGTGCTCCATGGAGACTTCGGGTTCTCTGTCGGCAGCAGAAGCACCACCAGGCTTCTTGCCGTCGAAGGCAGCGGTATCTCCCAGCTGCTCTCCGGCCTACTCCTTGGCACCCCACCTTTCCTCCCCCTGCCGCCCATTCCCGCCTGCTCCCAAGTGCTCCTTCCCAGACAGAGAGCAAACTTCTCAGTCCCAGACCACACCTTGCGCGGGATCCCTGTTGCATTTTGAATAAAATCCCCTCTTTCCTCTGTGCTACCCTGTCCCCACTGCTTACTACATTGTCCCCACTCCTTTGTTGTCACGCGCCCCAGGCTTCTGACCCCAGGGTCTCCCTGCTCCAGCCGCTCCTTCCAGATCCACGTCCTGTCCCCTCCTCAAAGAGCCTCCAGACCGGTGGGAATAGTGGGTCACTTGGCCCAGCACGCCTTGGTCTATGTAACCCTTGGCTCCATGGGCTCTGACTGCATCCCTGTTTATGTGGGGTGCAGGTTTAGGTAATGGAACTGCTGCGACAGATAAAACCCCAGAACCTGTGGCTGACGAGATCTGGTTCAAGTAGACTTTGTATTCATGTAATGTAAAAGATGGTTCCTGTTTTGCAGGCAGCTATCCTCCACCCAGTGACTCTGGGAGGGAGGCTTCTGCAGGCCTGGGGCTCCCCCACCTTCCCTCCATAGCTCCCGGTGGTGCCAGAGCTGGGAGGCGGGCACGGCGCCATCCCTGGGGCAGCAGGTCCCTGATGCAGGCTCCCCTAGATCACCGTGTGCGGTGTGAGGACCCCACTGCCCTCCACCCCCAGACTCAAATTTAATTTCTGAAAAATGTTAGTCTGCTTGGAAACTCCACTGACTGAGAGTGACACCTTCAGAGCACAGCCAGCGGGGGCTTCGCCATCTGGGTCTGCACACGGAAGCCCAGCTGTCTGTCACATTCTTGTGTTCATCTTGGAGAAGGATTATCAAAACAAGAGCCCGGGTCTCTGCAGGCACAGACAAATGCATGAACGCAGAGCAGCAGACCAGGCCTGCAGATGTGAGCAGGGACTGGCATTCAGGGCTTGCTCGGCCAGAGAGGCACCGCCGGGACTGTGCCCGTCAGGGGCTTTCGGGCGGACGAAGGGCGGGGACTGTATCGTGAGCCCAGGGGCAGGCCGTGGCTGGGAAGCCGCAGTGCCTGGCTGGAAGGGAGCTTCCTTCGGGAGTGGTGGAAGTGTGTGTTTCTTTCTCCATGCAGCCGTGACTGGGAAGTGGTGCTAAAAAATAGGAAGTGGTCAGTTGGTGGCCATGTCTTGACCGCTGTGGACCAGCTGTTGCAGAGTGCGAAGTCTGACTCCAAGGGTTACGGTGGCTGTGGGACGGAGCTCTGCTGATGATGCAAGCTCATTGTCTGTCTGGATGCTCAGTCTACCTGTCTGTCTTTCCAACTGTCTGTCCACCCATCTGTCTGCCTACAATGTCTCTCCCTCCCCATCTGTCCGCACACTGTCTGTCGACGTGCACATCCACTGTCCATCTGCTTTCTATCCATACTCTACGACCCGGCCACCTAGGAGCACTCTGCTCCCTGTGTATCTCTACATCTGTCTATGTGTCTGTCTGGCATCTGGCGTCAGTCTGTTCCGCCTCTTCCTGTTTGTTTACCCCAATCCTCAATTAAGGGTCCCTCTACTTGAAAACCTTTGTAATGAAAAAGCCATACTGCAGCAACATGAACAAAGCTACAAAGTAAATGCAGTCAAATGAGTCAGGAACAGGAAGACAAGTATCACACACTCTCACTCACGTGTGGAATCCAGCAACGTCAAACTCACAGAGGCAGAGAGGGGACCTGCAGCTCCCGGAGCTGGCTTGGGGGTGATGGAGAGATGGGGCCAAAGGTCCAAACTGCTGCAGATGGCAGGATCAGCCTCCAGGTCTCTACCGCACAGCCTGTAACAATCACTGTATAGCCGAATGCATGACGAGACATTATATAGTTGAAAATTACCAATGAAGTGGATTTCAAATATTCTTACAACAAAAAAGTGAGATAATGCATGCATGAATTACCTCAATTTACCCACTCCACAGTAGATACACATATCATAGCACCACTTGGACCCTGTGTATATATAATTGATTTATTAACTAAAACATAAAATTTAAAAACAAAACAGACATGTTTCTCAGCATCATATTTATCGTATTAGATTTATTCACTAAGAATTTATCACTCAATTCGTAAAGCCTATGGCCAGGATCAGGCTCTGCCCAGAGAAGGGCTTCACAGACAAACCCAGCCCAGAGTCCTGGTGGGCAGGGGAAATACGGCTGCTCAGCTACAGGGCAGTGATGGGGGCACTGCAGGGGCCCGTCCTTCCTCCGAGGGTCCTGTCCCTGTGCTCCGGGAGGAGAGGGCTACTGAGCCCAGAGCCAGGAGACCTCCGGAAGGTGAGGCTGACGGGGGTGGGAGAGGGCGGGTGGAGGGGGTGGTCAGCAGGTGCCAGCCCAAGGTGACCACTTGGGGCCCACAAAGGGGCCACCCCACCTGGGGCGGGATGAAGACAGAACAGCTGCGTCTCCCCTCTCCTCCTCCTTGTGCCCCCAGGGCCACTGAGAAAGGGTCAGAACAACAGAGAGCAGGGAAAGCCCATCCTGTTCGTTCTCTTTCCAGCAGGGCTGCGTCCTGCAGGGCAAAGGGGTCGGGCCAGGGGCCAGGGCCAGAGGGCAGCACGGGGAGCTAGCACCCAGCTGTAGGGCAGGGCTCCTCCCCTCGGCAGAAGCACAGGATGGGGTCTAAGATACACACGCACTCGGAAGCACACTCAGCACACACACTGCATATGTGCACACACTTGCCCAAGCATAGCTAGTCACGTGTTGTCACGCACACACATCATGTGTCCCTGTGCATCCTCACCTCCACACTCACCTGCTCACACGCACTTTCACACCCATAACGGTGAGCAAAAAGTATGGCGAGTGATTAAATTTGAAGCTGGATTTCAGTAAGACCTGTTCCATTCGATCCCCTCAAAATCCTGAAATGACTCCCCCATTCCAACACGCTCATGCCCTGGTGCTAGGCAGTGAGCACCGCAAGAGCATTTAAAAGTGTTTGGACTTCATCTGATCTGGGGTCACCGCTGGTGCATGCAGACAACACTCACACATACGGTTGACATGCACATGTCACAAGCACACTCACAATCACACTCACAGTCCACATCCCCTGCTTCAGAGGAGCTGTGGAGGCGCTGAGGCAGGAGGGAGACAGAGACTCCCTCCTGCACTCCCAGGAGGCCTTGTGCCCTCGCTCTGGTCCCCTCTGGGCCTCCCGACCCCTTGGGGTTCTCTGTGGTGTGGTCACACAGAGCCCTGCCCCTGGAAAGATGGACAGAAGCCCACCCGCCCATGCCGTTCTGGCCCAGCTTCCCTCTTCGGCAGCTCAGCCCTCCCCGAGCCCCAGTCAGCCCCAGTTCCCAGCTGAGCGGGGTGCTCCGGGGACCAAGCCCAGGCAGCAGCCCGTCCCCACTCTGCCGTTCCAGGCTGACACACGCTGTGTGCGAGTTTGGGCCTGAAGGGTTCTGAGCGGGAATACAGTGAGGACAGAATAAAGGGGTGTCCTGTGAGGTTATCAGATCACCCAACAAACAGCAGACCACACCGGGCTCTGTCACTTTGAGACCAATGGATAGAACTTACTGACTCATCAAGGTCACCCTACCCATCAGCCAGCCTTACACCTGTTTCCATGGCCACAGGGCAGCCGTCTTTACCAGTAGGGAAAATTCTGTAGGACCACCTCCTACTCTGCAAAGAGTGGGGCACATGTTTGGTGGTTGATTTGGGTCTCACTGCAGGATGAGATGACAATATTATTATTTCTGGACTTCATGGTCACCCCAAAGATCCCCAGGGAGAAAGACGCTAGCAGCCAAGTCCAGGCCTGTTCCCAGTGGAAGGTCCCCAGGTTTGTTGAAGAAAAGGGCATTATCACGTGACACTGAAGTGCCTCCAGCGACCTCCATGAGCCCAGGAGAGGGTCTAAAACGGCTGGGAAGGAGGGCTCTTTTGAGAAGACATCTTCCCATTCTGCCCGTGTCTTGTGTCCTGTGTGCCGTGGTATTGTAACAGGTGCCACTTGCCTCGTGCCTTAGGACCGCACTGGTGGGCTCTCCGCACAGACAGCAGGTCCAGGGTGGAAGCCATGGCATGGATGAGCCAGCCTGTGCTCCTTGGGAGGATCTGGGAGGAGCTGTTTTCAACCTCTGCCAACCCCACCACGCCCACATCCCTTGGCTTGCAGTCTCTTCCCATCTTCAAAGTGCACCTGGCCACCTCTGCGTTTGTCGTAGCTTACTTGTTTCCTAAACCCAACTCTACCCCCACTGACTCCTTCTTTTAAGGATCCTGGGATGCCTTTGGTTCCACAGGTAGATCTGGATAATCCCCCATCACAAGACCCTTCAACCTTTGCCATGGAAGGTGACTCGAAGGTCAGTGCATAGCAGGATACACATGGTTCAGATCGACCTGCACGTGTAGCACACATCACTGTTGCCCCAGAAACCCCGAAGGAGTCCCGATGCAGTCAGAAGTATTTCAATCTCCTGGCAACTTACCGTCCCACACGAAAATAAACAGCAAGGCGGGGCTGGAAAAAGGCTCAGAGGGTCCTGGGAGTGTCCCCCACGGAATTACAGCTGGCCGAGCTGGCCAGGCACTGTGGAAATACTTTCCCTTTCTCTCTGCAGCTGCTTAAACTGCACCTGCTGGGTGGATTAAGGAATGACTAGATTTTCCTGGACTTAGAAGCTTCTCAAATCTTCCTTAAAATAGATGTTTCCAGGAAACTAAAATGGAAAAAAAAGCATGCAAATCTATTAATATTTTGTAATGAGCTTCAGATAAAAGCCACTGTTTGAATCTGCAGAACAACAAACCAAAACATCAGAAAGGTGAAATCATAGCATGAGATATTTTCCTGTCTTTGGTTTGGCCTCACTCCTAACCCCTCTCACCAGCAAATTTAAAACTCTCTAGAGCTCAGACTCTCTGAACCTCAGCGGAAGCCTCTGTGATAGTGACCGAAATGACCTTGAGGCATGAGTCAGTGTCCTGAAGACACTTGTGGTCATCACTCGTGAGCACAACGGCTGTGATCAATGTCTTCAGGGCTCCAACCCGGAAATGCGCCAGGTTCTGCCTGGACTAGTGTCTCGTATTTTAACTTCTACAAAACTGGCGGCAAAACCAGCTGACACCTTCGGCAAACCACAGCCTCGGCTGCTCCCTGAATCTTAACCCCGAGCTGAGGCTGCACTGCCCTCCCTCAGGCCCTGGCGGTGGCGCCTGCCTGGAGCGTCTCTTCCCGCATAGCAGCCTCTTCTCCTCCGCCTTCCGCCTGCTTCCTGAGCTGCAACGCTGTCTCCTCTCACACCCAAGCGCCAGGCCCCTGCGGCTCCACCCCGACACCTTTCCGGCTCCTGGGAGAGCATGCACACCGTGCACCGTGTCCTCTGGGCCACCTTCTCCAGCGGCCTGCACTGTGCAAAGCACACATCCTGCACCCTGAGGACGCTGGTGCTTAGCTCTCGGGCTGCCCTGTCTCCTCTCTCCACCTCCAGTGTAACTGCGGTCTCCCCAGCTGACACACAGAGCTGGCTGCCGACTTCCTCTTCCAGGTCAGGGAGCCCCACCCATCAGCAGCAGCTGCCCTCGCCCGGGGCAAGGGCAGGCCACTTTCGGGAGTGAAGCAGGCGCTCCTGGTCCAGAGCTGGGTCCTTTGGGCGGCGCGCTCGCCTGCAACACTCTGAACCAGCTGTTCTTGCAGAAGGCTGCCCGGCCTCTCTCCACCACCGTCAGATCACCTGGCCGCTTCCTCCGGCTCTGTGCCCCAGTGACAGGCACTCAGGCCTTTCGCGTCACTAGGCCCTGCTGCGCTTGCTCTTGTAACGCTTTTCCTTGCCCCAGTTTGTTCTCAACTCTTTGGGTCCCTTCCCAGGGGCAAGTGAACAAACTAGGTTTGGCGGCCCTGGGGTTGGGGGGCCCTTCTCCAGGTGTGGGCCCGGCTCTTGGAGGTGAGCCCTCGGCCCCCAGCAGGGCTGGGCACTGCACGATGAGATGTCTTTCCTGGGTCCGGCGCAGGCGTCTCCTGCCTGTGCATGTGGAAAACAGTCACCCCATGCCTCACCCAGAGCGCCCTCATCACTGTGGCTTGACCCACTAGAGCAAACCGAGGCCCCCTATGGGCTCCTGAAAGTGCCGCAGACCTCCCCAGTGTGATGAGCAGCAAGACGGACCCCCCTCCCCAGAAAGCAATCATCGCGGACTGGGGATGACATTTGGGGGTTTTTCTTGACTTCCTTGAGACCCACTTGAACCCAAATTGGACACCGGAACCCATCTGCTCCTCTCCCCATTTCTTTGTCTGGTCTAATTTCACTGCAACGTTGTAAGTAGTTTCCCCAGAAAATTAGATGGATGATGGTTTCTTCTTAAATACCACATCCTGAAGAGAAATTCAATTTAAAATGGAGAGTCGTCGCATTAAGAATCGAGAATTGACCTTTGGTGAATCTGTCTTTTTCGGGTAACTATTTTCCTCTGAAACCTGGTCCCCGATCGTGTGTCTGGTCATATCTTACAGGAGCCTGTCCCCAGCCAGCAGCAGCGGGAGCCGCCTCAGTGCAGACCCAGACAAGCCGCTGAGTCACATGGTGAAGGCAACATCGCTCTGCTCCCTCAGGAAACGAGCGGAGACTCTGCCGGTGCGCGTCCTGCTCTTAGGTTTCTCAATAGCCGAATACTGTCCTTATCACCGTGATTTCCCCTCTGAGTTTCTCATTAAGAGCCCACAGGAAACACCGCTCTCTATGTGACACTAGTGGCCATTTGTCCTGCTTCCCAGAGAAGTCATTCTTTGTCACTTAAGAAGTTTAAGGACAGGAGTCACCAAGTCTTCTTTGCTTACATACAACCCAGGAGAATGAACATAGGCACTTCACGGATGAGAGACGACAGGGGACATAAATGTATGCCAGGAAAGTATCTCCAAATAACAACGAGGACTAATACTAGTATTAACCTTTCTGTGCATTTTAAACCTTTTCAACTGAGAAAACATACGTAGTTTTCAAATACAACACGATGTTTTGAAATACATGTGTTGTGTACAATGCCTGGATTAAGCTAATTAACACGCACATTACCTGCAACTTTTTAAATAATGAAAATACTCAACATTGACTTCCAGTATTTTCGAGAACGATGCATTGGTACTAACTGTGCTCACCATGCCGGGCAGTAATCTCTTGAGCGTGCTCCTGCTGTCTAGCTGAAAGTTAGGGCCAACATTTTCCCTTGGCCAACATCTCCTCGGCCCCAACCCACCCCTAGCTAACTACACCCATCCCTGCCAGCTGGTAATCACCATTCTGCCCCTCTTTGGCTGCTGTACTCTTCAAAATGTTTAAATCAAATTAATTTGAAGCTGACACATACCAAGATAAACACTCTACCTAGGAACGGGATACCATGTGCTATTTAATACATTGTGCATTTAAATCAGGTTAAATGTGTCTGCCTCATCATTCAGTTCTGCATGGTGGAAGCACTGGAGGTTCTTTCTCGAGGCTTCTGGAGACAGGCACGCCGCACTTGTCTCCGTTCAGCCTGCTGTCCGCCAGAGCACTGGAACTTCTCCCTCTCCTGTGACTGTAACACAGGGCCCACTTGCCAACAATTCCTTTACTCCCAGCCCTCTGGGGAACACCATTCCATTCTCTCCTTTACAGTAGTGCACGCATATGGTACATACGGCTTCTGTTCTCTGTGGGGTACACAGCACATCTCACCCCTTCCCCTGTCCCCCGCCTGACCCCCCTGCTTTAAGGTCCTGACTAGCAGGCTCGCCACTGCCTGCTAGGAGATTTGTGAAAACAATGCTGGTCCCCGAAGAAGGTTCCCATGGCAGTGCTGGTGTTAAACACTCCTCTCTCTAAACAGATTTCCCTAAGCAAACTCATTCCAGGAAGTGAGTGGAGAAAATGCATTTCAGCAGAACAGTTCCACCTCTGCCAAGCAGGAACTCACAGATCCTGGATGCTTTACTAAGAAGAAAAATGTGTTTAAATGTCTTAAACTCTTTTTAAATATTTGAAGATAGAAATTATCGCTGTGTGACTTGAGACACTTAAGTGGAGATAAGGCTGCTCCCGTGCTGTTACCAGGAATCTACTGACAATTGCACTATGAATGTGTGAGTGTTTAAAGTGCTATTAAATGCTTTTCCCACTGGAATGCAGAGGGCCATCTGGCTTCTCAGTTAGTTAGGATGCTCGTGGTCCAGTACAAAGGAGCAGGACAAGGCGTCCACAACAAGATGCGATGTTTACAGGCCAGACAGTGACCTGCAGGGGCCCTGCAGGGGCCTCCCGGCTTCGCCAACCTCTGGGCTTCACCTCCTTATGGCTGTCTCCACATCCCAAAGGGAGGCTTTGTGATGTTTCGATTCATGTGAGCACTCGGGGGCAGCAACAAACCCAGAGTAATTCACACATCCATCGCCTTACACTTTCCTCGGCCTTTAGGAACCCTCCTTTCTAACTATTTTGAGGTGCACAGTGCTTTCACTGTCAGCTGTGTTCAGCCTGTTGTGCAGTAGAACACAAGAACTTCTTCCTCTCTAACATTAACCTCACCCACCTCTCTGCTTGCTCTAAGTTTCTGCTAACCTCTGCTCCATTCTTCACTGCTGTGCTAATCAACTTTTTCCACATCCTCATATAAGTAAGAGCGTTTGTCTTTTTGCAGCTGGCTTATTTCACTTAAGGTCCTGCAGGTCCACCCGTGTTGTTGCAATGACAGCACTTTATGCTTTTTTGTGCCTGAACAATAATCATTTGTGTCTGTACATTTCCTTTGCCCAGTCACCAACTGGGGACTTCTGTGGATAGCGCTGCACTGAACGTGGGAATGCAGGCATCTCTCTGAGGTGCTGACTACGTGTTCTCCAAGCATAACCCAGCAGTGGAGAGCTAAGATAGCGTGCTCACACGCTGATGGAATGACTCAGGAGTAGTGGGACACTGATTAGATGGCAGAGAAGGGGAAGATTCTGGAATGGACAAAAGCACATGCCAAGTGGTAGCCACTCTGGTGCCCCTGGATGCCTGGAAGCTCACCCCAGTGATGAGGTTCACGCTCGTCCAGGGGAGGCTGAGAGCTCACCCAAGAGACAGCAGCATACACAGCTGCAGACCAGTGGCCGACAGGTTGGCAGGGGCTGGTGCAGGTTCGCAGCGGGACACTTGCATTTTCTCTTGGCAGACGGAAGTCATGCCTGCAGAAGGGGGCGGAGAGGAGGGAGGTGTAAGCGGAGAAGAAGGATGATGCAGGAACCTCAAAGTGTGAGGCGGGGAGCCTGAGGGCACTGAGGGAGGTACCTGGGGACAGAGTTCTGACTGTGGAGCCACGGGCGGTGGGAGGAGCACGAAGCACAGCTGCCTCCAAAATGGGGGCTTCAGAGCAGCACAAGGTGTGACTGCACCCTGCTGCCAGACACAGGCAGGTCGGGATGTTCTCCCCGCTGTGGGACACGAGGCAGCTCACCAAGGAGGGGCCGTGCAGAGGGAATCACCAGACAAGAGGAAGGGTCGGCTACACTGCTGCAAATGCTGAGGAGAAACAGACAGTGGAAACGGGAAAAGTACAATGTCCTAATGCACGCACCTGCGAGACAGATGTGTGGTCACAGGGGCTGGAACACGTAGGTGCGGCGATGTCTGCCACCTTGGCAGGACAGCTAGCAATCACACAGGTTCTGGTCACCATCAGATGTGCCACTTTCCTTTGCTGCATTCTTCTTCCAGGACGTTCAAGCTTTGGGACCAGCCAACCATGGACTGGAACCCCTGAGACCACTGGGTCCCCTGAGACCACCAAAATAACCTTTTCTGCCTTTATGTCGTGAGTATCAGGTGTTTTGTCCCAGCAGCAGAAAGCTGCCTGCTGCACTGAAGCCCTCTTATCTAGACACCCGAGCCGAGCCTGGGACTCCTGCAAGGCCCCGGGACGCTCTGCTACAGCCTTGACACTGGGCTTCCAGCCTCCAGAGCTGGAGTCAAATAAACCTCTATTCATTACAAATTACCAGTCTTGGGGATTTTGTTACAGCAACCAAAAAGGAACTCAGAAGGCCAAAATGATGTTGAGGTAGGCAACCAGCAGGATTGGCACCCAGAGCCTGCCCAGGGGAGGCACGGGCTGGTGGATGAGACGCCTCTGCCAGGACAAAGAGAATCGCAGGGGTTCATGCTACTTCTGGATATTCAAGGCCATGCAAAAGGAATCTTCCTGACCACCCTGTCCGTAAGTACCGACGTGGCCCTGGGGATTTCCAGGAAGGACTAGGAGCTCCGAACAGAAGCAGTTCCACGTCCCAGTCAGGAGTGACACGTTCCTGTGGACAGCTTTGGCACTGTCCCTCGTATTTGCAGGCAGTTGGCCGGCCCTTGTATTGATTCCCAAGGAAGCCTGGGAGATACTGAACAGCTCTGCACGGTGGACAAGTCACAGGGCTGAGAAGGGACCGGAGGTGCACAGCTCTCAGGGAGGAAAACCACCTGCTGGAAAGCTAGCTGAGGGACAGCTGGAAGGAGGAAGAGAAAGGATTCAAGCAATCGGCGGGCACTCCACTCCTCAGCTGCTGACCTGACCGTAGGCCCTTTGCACACACGCAGTCAGCCTTCCGGAGTGAAGTGCCGAGGTATCACACTAGTGACTGAACTGCTTCTGGACCTGAAGCTCAGACCTCTTGAGAGTTTTCATTAAAAGCCTTTGATTTGGGAATTGGAAGTTTTCTGGTCAACTGCAATATTGCAGAAGGCTGTACCGTGGCAAAACTGAGCCCAGCCGTGGCATCTGGATGGTGTTTCCTGAGCATTCCAGCACCTAAACTGCGGGGACCGAGGTGGAGGAGCACCGATTTTCTGTCCTATAGGAAATGGTATTCCTGGGAACCTGGTGGGTCATAGTACAGTAGACGCCTGTCATGGAGCAGAGTGGAAGGAAGGGAGGGAGAGGACAGAGCAGGCGCTAAGCATTTTGGGTAGGGGATACTCAGCTGGTCATGCAGGGACTTCCTCACTACCGAACCTCAGCATCTGCAGCAGAAACCAAGTGGATTGGGGTGATGGGAAACATCTGTCTCCACTGACTAAAAGCCTTAGGTGTGCGCGCTGAGGGGGGAGCAGAAGGAATTTCTGTCCGGAGAGACGCCACACCTCTCAGGTTCACTTATGGCTAAGTCATCAGCATCAGTGTGGCGTGACTCGGAGACCAGCAGAAAATGGCAATGCTGAGCTGATCACCGTCTTATTTTGCATCAGGCCCTCTGCTCACCCAAGAACATGACCTCGTCGAGAACTTGCCAGATGGCAGAAACAGCAGCCAGAATGAGAGTCAAAGCCCGTCCCTTGGGGCTCTCCTGGGCCGAGGTCACAGACATCCAGGCACGTGAGTCCTCTGTGACCACGGTGCTGTCTGCAGGGAATGCGTCTCCCAGGGCCACGTGTGCACCGCGTCCTCACGGTGCTTTGTAAGGCGGACCTGAGGAGCTGCTCGCTGCCAACATCTCTTCCTCTCCCCCCGCTGGTGTGTCAGGTCTCAGAGCTCACGGACGTCCTGGGGCGGCTGCTGAGCAGACCAGTTTATGGGGTGTCAACAGCCAGTCACACGTCAATAGAAGACCAGCGTATTCACTCCTTCCTTTGTCTCCGGGTCTAGTGTTTGTGGCATGTCACTGTCACCCTTTCCTGAATTCTTGGTTGTGTGAGCAGTCACTAAGCAACCGTTACTAGGTCAGAAAGTGGCTTTCCTTTCTTTTTCCTGCAAATGTCCCATTTATATACACCTGTGACCAGCACATTGCCAGCCTGCTCCTTGGAGACCGTGCATGTGTGTGGCCACGGTGACTTCAGCATCTCCCAAGGGTCATGTGGATTTTACAGTTACAGCCCACCTGCTTAGGGGAGACCCTGTGCATGATTAAAATAGAGAGGACGGGAGCCCCAGTGTCCTCCCAAAGCCGGCCCTGGCCCCAGAGGAAGGAAGGAGAGGCACGTGCATGCAGGTGGACCCTCTACGACCTCTGCCTTCTTCATCCTTCTTGGGAGAAACAGACCCAGGTGTGAGTGAGGAATATGATGCACATTTAAATAGTAAAAAATTGTTACAGTAAAAGACACATAGCCACTAATCCCTGCAGAAAGACTTCATGAACGTCTTTATGTAGTGCAAAGTGATCAAAGATTGGTGAATGCAGCCGCCCGTGCCACCCAACCAAAAGGCAGCCTTGGAAAGCCGTGACAGTGCCCTCACCCCCATATTCACCAGACCTGGCACCGTGCGAGTTCTGGTTCTTCCTCAAAGTCAAAATAAAATGAAAGGAAAACTGCTGGTGCGATTCAGGACACTGAAGCGGAGGGGACAACACAGCTAAAGAGACTCTCGAGAGAGGACTCGCAGAACTGCTTCGGACGGGCAGGAATGCAGGGCCCAGAGCGCTCCAAGCGAGGGGGAACTGCGAGGGGTTGATGCCAATGCATCCTGCACCTAATGCACTTTTATAAGAAAAACTGTAAACGCTCCCTGTGTTTTATCACAGCTGGCAAGAAGGAGAAGGCTGGACACAGCTGCACTGGACTGGGAGTGGAGGGGCGGGTCAGGCCCCGGCGGCAGCAGGAGGTGTCAGGAGCCAGTGTCCAGCACACACACGACGGGGAGAGCTCCTCGTGTGCGGTGTCTCTCGATGACACCCCGCTGGATATCACCGCTGCCACCCCTTCCGCTCCCCACAGGTCACACCTTCTTATCCCCCCCACCCAGCCACTGCTTGGCGCTGGTCCTTACCTGGTACTGTCTGCATTCTGCTCCACAGCAAAGCGTTTGCTGATAAGGAGCGGTGAGTAACCCACAGGGAGATTTCACAAATGACTTCTCTAAGATGACCTGGTGCGGAAGTGTGGAAGCTGGCTGAGAAGGTGGGTGTCCCACAGGGTGCCAGGGACCAGGAGATGCAGGCCGCACCCAGCCTCCTGCCACTCAAGGGTGAGGCGACACGGGACAGCCACCCTGCTTGTGAGGCCCGAGAGTCCACCCTCCTGGGCTGCTCCATGATGTGAAGAAGCTCAGCCTGGGGAAGGGCTGCTCAGAGAGCGGCATGGCCCACCCCCACTACCACAGACAAGCAGCGGCCACGGAGAGGGGAGACGTTTCCAGAGTGTCCCCTGATGGGTGTCTAATAAGGAGGAAGAGGGTGCAGATTGAGAACTACAGTTGCAGCCACTTTTTAACACTGTGCAGGCAAGTTCCGAGGAGACAGGGGATCGAGGCGCCACAAATGAACAGAGATGCAACTGGAAGCGAAGCCCACGCTCTCCGGTGCCCACCAGCTGCACCCGGGCTCGGTGCTGGCCGCGCAGGCACTGAGCTGGGAGCTCACCGGCTCCCACAGTTAACTGTCTGCCGCCCGCCAGGGTGAGAGAAGCCACTGAGGAGCTCCAGCTGCCAGCCCGGGACGTCAGGCAGCGCTGTCATCTTCCTCAGGCAGGTCACAGGCAAAGGTTTCCCATGAGAAACCAAAGCCTCAGGCTGCCCCACATGTGTGTAAGAGGTCTGGATCCGCGCTGTTCCTGTGGTTCACGGAGTCCGGAGCCAAGAAATAAGTGTAAAAACTTGTCTTGGATGGGTGACACCCAGAGCCCCCAGCAAAAGACAAACAAAGCATCTGTGGGAATATTTTCACAGCCCGGACACATGTGCGCTGGCCTCCGGGACGGCTCAGCAGCGGTCGCCCACACGCCACTTCCTGTTCCTGCGGATCTCGGTTAAGTGTGCAGGTTTTGATGTCTTTATTTTCCTCGGCAGGGAGCGGGGCTCATGGAGTGCGCGGGGGCTCACCGCGAGCGCGCACAGCAGGAGAAGCAGCCCCGCCAGGAGCTGGTTCTCATTTCCAAAGCGGAGGAGCAACGAAACCTAGGAGAGCCATGGCAAAAGGAAGCAGGAGCCGGAGGGGTGACCAGGGCAGGGCGGCAGCAGAGGAAACGAGCGTGGGCGGAAACAGGACGCTCGGTTCAGTCCTTGGGCTTGGGCGTGTAAGTGCACTACAAAAGAAAACTCGCTGGAGGAGTTAACTCATTACTTTGACAACTGGTAAACAAAGACTCAAGTATTCTGCCTTTTCTCAGCAGATTCTCCCACTGGGTATCGCACAGTTAACGATGGGGTGGCCTTTAGGGGAGCACGCTTGGGACAGGCGATGGAGGCATGACTTGGGGTGCTCTATTTGGTCCCCGGCCTGTTTGCTGGTGACTGTTACCGCTTTGCTTCTGAGCAGCTTTGTCCGGCTGCTCCCTTCCACAGTGCTGTTCCTGCCTTGGAGGCAGCTGACCGTGGACTGAATTCCTGGACGCTGTGAGCCCAATTACACCTTTCCTTGAAGGTGTGCGTGTCAGGTACTGTGCCCAGCAACGAGAATGTTTGTTATCTACTTACAAATAATCCATCTAATACACGGCGAGGAAATGCTAAAGGAAGACAGAACAGTATGATTTTGCTACCTTATTATTATTTTTGGGGCGCTGAGAAGTGAACACAGAGCCTCAGTACTCTGGGCTGGTGCCGACCACTGACCACTCCCACATGTAAAGTCTGCACCTTCGACCCATTAATGAGTCAGGCAGTGAGCAACAGTGGTTTGTCAGGTTACGACGGGGACATTGTACACAGTCACAGGTTCACCTTGAAACTCACCTAGTCCCCAAACAAGTAAAGCAGAAAATCAGATTAAATATGAACACACCCTAAATCCAATGGCCAATTCATAACAAAGAAATATAAATAAATAAAGCAGGAACTCAGTAAAATCCGGACATGGGAACTCTATGAGGCGGACAATTGTGATGGGACAGCAGGAGAAACAGAGGTAAAGGAAGAGGCTATAGAGTAAAGAAGTCTATAACGCAGTGGTGGCAAACCTGTGACACATGTGTCACAGAAGGCTGTTGCTACACGGAAAGCTCTGAGAGGTTCCCCATCACCACTGTAAGCTGTGGGAAAGTTTTCCAATGCAAGGATTTCACTGAGTAGTTATTCAGACAATTGGTAAAAAAAAAAAAAAAAAAAAAAAAATTATACACTATAACCAAGCTGGATTTGCTGGATATGCAAGACTGATTCAGCATTTGCAAATCAAGTATTATGATCCATCACATCAGCAGGCTAAAGACAAAACAATATAATCTAATCAATCAACGTAGAAACAGTGTTGTTTGTTTATTTGCTTATTTGTTTTTTGTCTTTTTGGCACAGGGCTTTGCTATGCAGTTCAGGCTGGCTTTGAACTAACGTAGCTCAGGCTGGCCTTAGCTCACAGTGATTCTCCTGCCTCAGCCTCCCAAGTGCTGGGATTGCAAGCATGTGTCACCACATCCAGCCTGAAAAGGTATTCTTATAAAACATAGCTGTACCTAATTTTAAAAAAACTTTTTAAAAATGATTAGCAAAATAGGAATAGAGGTAGACAACTTATTAACCCTGAAATAGAACATTAAAAATCTACAACTAAGATCATACTTGATGAGAAACTAAATGTTTTTCCCCCAAAACTGAGAAAAAGGTAGATTTCCTTTCTCACCTCTGCTAACACACTGGCTGATGTGATAAGTTGGGGGAACAAAGGGAGTGAATGCTAAGAAGGAAGACATAAGACGGCCCATGTTCACAGATGACACGTGGAAAATCCCAGCGAATCCACCAAAAGCTTTTAGAATAACCAAGCATGGCAAAGGCTCAAGACACAAGGTTAACATACAAAAGTCACTTTGCTGAGTACTATCAATAAGCATTTTAGAACAAGTTTAAAACAAGTACCATATGCAATAGCACTCAAATATGAAATATTTAGATATAAATTTAATTTATAAATGTACAACTCTTTATTTAGAAAATCAGAAACTAATAGGGAAATTGAAGATCATAGTTAAAAAACTCAGTGTTGTTAAGACTTGGATTTTGTCTGGGTGTAGTGGCACATGTCTGTCATCCCAGCACTAAGGAGGCTGAAACAGGAGGATCACTGTGAGTTCAAGGCCAGCCTGGGCCACAAAGTAAGTTCAAAAGCAAAACTGTATAATGAAACCTTTTCTGGAAAAGTAAAAAAAAAAAAAAAAAAGACTTGGATTTTTTCTATAAATTCAATGAAATCTTTCTTTTTCATTTATTTTTTAATTTAGAAAAAATTTAGAAAAAAAGCAAAACAGAAAAAAGGTAGAAATAATACAGAATTTCAAAAAAAGTAAGAAATCACTAGTTGATAAATCACATATTGTTTTCTTAGAAGTAGTTGCTCAAGTCACAAAACCAAAGCATAAAAAGTGGACAATCACACAATGACAGCACAAACTATTCTGCCTGGTGAACTCACAAAAATTTAGTAGTATGATTATCTATCTTGCACACTTAAACATACACACAGTTCTGTTCTTTAGAGCACTTTCCCTTTTATTATCTCAATATCTATTATACATTTTAGATCTTATTATTTTTTCAGTTTTTTATTATTATCTTTTATACTAGAGAAAAAATATATTTACAAATGTGAGTCTGATTTATTTCAGTTATGAGAATAGTCTCAAGTTGCCTCCATTTACCCATAAAAGCCTCAAGATCGTCCTTTTTTATAGCTGAGTAATATTCCATTGTATAAAAATGCCACATCTTTTTCATCCACTCTGTGATTGATGGGCATTTTGGTTGTTTCCAAGATCAATGAAATCTTACTAACATCTCACTAAACTACCTTTTCTGACTCTAAAGCTCATATGGAAAGACAGAAGACCTAGAATTGCCAACACGATACTGAATTAACAGTGTGGAAGGAGAAAGAGAACAGCGTGAGTGGACTCACACTACTGATTTTAAGACACTATAAAGCTTCAGAGTCAGGGGCAGAACGGAGAGCCAGAGCGAGAGCAGGACAAACGCGGTCAGCGGCTCCTCCTGTGCACTGAGGCTAACCCCAGGACTCGTGTGAGCCAGGGGAGCCTCCTACCCCCAAGCCCCACGCAAGCCCTTGCCATTATTTAAATTTTGAGACAGGCTCTCCCAAAGTTGCCTAGGCTGGTCTGAAATTTGGAATCCTCCTGCTTCAGCCTCTTGAATAGCTAGGGTTATGGACGCGCACGAGCACACCAAATTGGTCAACCGATCCTCGATGAAGAAGTAAAAGTTATTCAATGGAGAACTGTTGTTAAACAAACTGTGTGGAACAATTTTGTATTTGTAAGTGAATAACAGTACAAAAACACGCAGGGACCTAATGTCTTTCATAAAAACTAACACAGAAAAGATCACAGACATAAATCTAATATTTCAAAATTTCTAGAAGGAAACAGGAGAAATTCTAGGTGGTTTTGCATTTGGCAACGAGCTTTTCAATATGATAAAAATTTTCATAAATGAAAAAAGCTATATAACAAGATGTATTAAAACGTTTAAATTTTGCAATGCAAAAGACATTTTTGACAGAGTAACAGTTAAGCTATGAACTGGAAAAAACATGTCTGGTAAAGAATTCATATTCAAAGCATACGAGAAAAACTCTTAAAATGCATTAATAAAAAGACAAACTACACATTTACAACTGAGCAAAAAAAAAAAATGAAAACACATCTCACCAAAGCACATTATACAGATAACAAGAATAAGAAATGACAAGGCCCATGGATTTAGCTCAGTGGCACAAGCGCCTGCCTGGCAAGTGTGAGGTCCTGAGTTCAATCCCCGGTACCAAAAAAAAAAAAAAGAAATGATGAACATTAGTAAACTGAAATTAGAACAGTGATGAGGAATGTCTATATACCTATTAGAATAACTAAAATCCAAAAAACCTGACAACCCCCTGTCCTGGCCAAGGCACTCTCCTCCTTCCCCACTGGGAATGCAGGTGACCCAGCCTCTTTGGAAGATGGCTCAGTACTCTCTTACCAAGCTACACATGTATGTATCCGGTTGGGCTGCCATGAAAAAAACATGGCGGACTGGGTGGTTTCTGCCACAAAAGACTTATTTTCTCCCTCTACTGGGAGTTCACAGATCAAAGACCAAGGTGCTGGTGAGACTGGGGTTTGAGAAGCCCTCTCTTCGTGACCCACAACAGCCATGCCCTCCACATTTCCGTGTCAGTGCGAACAAGGAAGAGGGAGAGGGAGGAGGAAGGGAGCGGAGGGGGAGAGAGTTCCCGTGTCTCTTCCCCCTCTTTTGCTCTTGCTTTTGCTGGTGTAGGGACTGGACTCAGTTCCTTCTCACTGAGCCACACCCACCCCCTTCTGACTCTTTGCCTTGAGTCGGGGTCTCATTAAGTGGCTGAGGTAGTCCTGACCTTGCGATGGTCATGCAGCAGCCTCCCAGAACGTCGGGCTCTAGGCACGTAGCACTCTAGCTTTAGTTACCTCCCTAAAGGCCTGTTCCGGAAAACTGCCATGCTAGAGAGTAGGATTTAATATAAAGATTTGGAGGAGGGGCATTAGTGGTCAACAGTTTTATATAATCCAGTAATAACATGTGTACGGATTAATTTAGTCCACACAAAACCTGCACGTCAGTGTGTAAGGTAGCTTTGTTCACAGTCACCAGAACTAACAACCCCCAAGAAGACTTTCAATCGCTGACTACAGAAAGAAGCTGTGGTGTATTCACGCGGTGGAATATTATTTCATGGTGAAAAGAAAGAAGCCACCAAGCCGCAAAAGACAGGAACGAATCTTAATTGGGTATTTCTAAGTGGAAGAAACACATAACTGAGAAAGAAACTGAGGCATTGTATCACTCTAATTATCCGATGATCGGAAAGGACAAAATTATAGAGACGGTTTAGAAATCAGGTGCTCAGGAAGAGGGAAGGAGGGTGGACCCGGGACCCCAGGGCATTTTGCGGCGTGCCACAGCCGTGCTGCAGGGACTGTGAACCTCACAGGTGTCAGGTCAGGGTCAGGGTCGGGAGAACTGGACACAGCAGCCATCTCTTCTCAGCTGAGCGCTGGCCCACGGAGCCGGAGCCTGCACCTGCAGCTCGGTGGACAGCACCGGTCCTGCTCCGCGCTCACCGCTCAGCCCAGGAAACAGGGAGGACGGTGAGAACCATCCGGTGCAGAGGAGGTGCTCCCCTCAGAGCAGCGCGGGAACCTGGGCTGACCCTCGTGCCGAGGGCTCCGGGACGGGAGCGCAGGGGCATGGAACAGCTTAGAGCTAAAAGGTCCCCCAAAGTACAGCCCTCGGCTGTGGGGTCCAGTCAGAAGGGGCACGCCACTGGGTGTGACTTGGAAAGGTGTTTTTTTAAATAAAAAGGCATATTTATTTACATTTCCAAACTAGAATCAAAACCAAAGGAAAGCATTTCTGTTTCTTTTTACTAACCTTTTTCACGATGCTGACTGCCCTCACGTCGTGTGAAGGTCTCTGTGGCTTTATTAGAGAAATCTGAGCAGTTCCCTCACAGTCCACTGAGACAGCATTGAACTCACAGCTAGACAAGAACGGAAAGGACTGAGGTTCTCCTGTGTTTCATAGTGTGATTTACTTGACTTGCCCACATAACTGCAGCATGTAAGCATCTTTCATCACGCACTTGATGCCCTGAATGCATCTACTAAATTCCAAACCAAAGGTTATTAGCCAGTTTTCAAGAAAAATTGTTAAACGCAACAGTTGTTTCAAAACCACTAAGGAGTAAATCTATTTAGGAAACCAAGCAGGACAGACCCTGTAACCTCCTTAGAACACCCAGCTCATGTTGTGTGCTTTGTTTCACTTTGTTTGTTTTTGTTTTGTAAACAAAGCATTAGTGTCAGCTATTTGGCCATTAGTATTAGCAATTTATTCACAGTGATTAACGAGATACATTGCAGGCGAACATTAGGTACAGTTTGAGTAGAAACATCCCCTTTCTTCTCTGAAGAGACAGTGCAGCAGTGTTTGAAGGGCTAAGCTGTTCTCTGCGTCAGTGGTAAGGAAGCTTCCCACCCTAGGAACAGGAGCAAAAACATCCGCAGACCTCGTAAGCAGATCTGTATCATTTTAAAACATAAACAATCAAATGATTAAAATCCACCCCCTAGAAATTAAAGTATCGATTCAACAGTCCAGGGCACCGTCTCATTCGGTTTTAATCCTCCCTCTCTCCCGTAAGGACTAAGATAACCAAAGCTTTGCTGGTACACTGTTCTGGACCAGTCCTGGGCACCACTCAGGGTCCATGGGTCACTTCTACTCAGTTACTGTTTATTGGTCACTTTCTTCCTCTGCCCTTCCAAAAATACTGTCAGTCTGGAAAAAAAAAAAAACACTTGCTTATAAATCAAATAATCAATCAATCAATCTGCATTCCTACAAGTGTGTCTTCTGCTGAAGTCCAAAGACAGGACCACTACCTTGTCCTTTGCAATCTGTGAAAAGACGCAGTTTCAGTACGTCTCTCCACGGTGCACCTAAAGTGCTAGTGTTCGGTGTTTTTCCGAACTGTGACTGGCTTCCTGGGGATGAAGAGGCAGCAGACTTGCTCACCTCTATTGCAAGGCAAATCCCATGCCGACAGTGCTGTTACCTTGATTTGGGGTCATGGAGGGCTTTAGAGGAGTGTCTCCTTCCACATTCAGTATCGTCTGCAAGAGGGATGCAAGACTCAGAATGTTCTGTCCGAAATTCGGATTGTGGATAGCACTTCGGGCTTCCAGTTTTTCTCACTGGAAGGGTGCATACCTGTCTGGCTCCTCCTTCTCTCCCTGCTTCCTGGCCTCCTGAAGCCAGCAACTTCCCTGCCCTGAGGGTGGCGCCATGCTGCTTCTGCCTTGCCGCTAGCCAGCCATGGACTGAACCCGCTGGGACTGTGAGCCAAAGCAAACCTCTCCTTATTCAGGATGAGCCTGTGGGCATTTTGTCACAGTGACTGGAAAGTGGCAAAGACATCTGACTGTGATAATTCTAGTGTCCTAGCTGAGAGAATCAGAAGCCAACTGTGGAGGATGTAAACCAACAGCCATAATTCCCACCCTCTCCCTGACTAACAAACTACAAGCCAGTACAGACCGCACAGCCTGCAGGGCCTCTGAGGGACCTGAGGGGGAGGAGCGACTAAGTGAGCAGGAACAGGGAGTCAGGCAACCATTACCACAGCCACAGAAACCCTGGAGACGGTTCTGGGGGGAAAGTCAACACCACTGCCGATTCCGGAGACTGCTGGGGCGTCCTCCAGAGCCAGGTCTCGGCTGCCTCCGGGACTGGGCAGCACACACGCTGCTGCCAAACGGGGCCTCACTCTGTTTCTTGGCATCACCAGCACCTTATTTGAAGCCCCAAAGATATCGTTTCTTTGTCCATCTGAGGCACTAGGCCCTAGCAGCAAGACAAGCCAGAAGAATAAGCTTCATTGTCTACACCAGGCCTTGCATCTGCTTCCACTAAGATTTGTGTGGTGGGAAAAGCCTCAAATACACAGAAGGGACTGGATTCTAGGCAGCCATGAAGCCTAGCCCGAAGTGGGGACATTCACTTTACCATCAGATACAGTGGCCAGCAAGGGGAAAAAAGTGCTAAAAAGTAACTGTTTAAGGATGTGACAGTTGGGTTTAGCGGTCCGTACCTGTAATCCTAGCACTCTGGGAGGCTGAGGCAAGAAAGCTGTAAGTTCAAGCCCAGCTTGAGCAACTGAGTGACTTCGTGTGATCCTATCTTAAAAAACAATAAAAGGGGCTTGGGATATTGCTCAGCACAAAGACTCTGGGTTCGATTCCCGGTACTGCAGACAACGAACACACACAAAGGGTGGTGGTTCCTGGGGACCGGAAAGAGCGGGAAGGTGGGTGCAGTGAAGGTAGGAGAAGGCGTCGGATATGAGCCACACACACTGAATCCCATGGACACAGACGCCTGATGTGGGTTAGTCCAAAATAACCACCAAAAACAAAACAACCACCAAAACACAGAATAGAGCCAGAAGAAGAGGGCTACTTAATAATAAATGGAACAATATCCCAGGATTCACAAGACCAATGTATTCCCCCGACCTTGTGAACAGCTAACAGCACAGCCTCGAAAAATTCATGACAAGAGATTGTATTAGCTCTCTCCATGCAAGATAAAGACAGACCATCTTGTCAGTCTTCTATGTGCTGATCTAACAAAACGCTGGAGGCGGAATCATTTTCAAAGAAAAGAGGTTCACGCTGCCACTCACGGCCAGGCACGCCTTGCCTGGGATGTGGGCAGGGCCTTGTGTACCACTGTGCCATGGCAGAGAAACGAAGAGAAAAGTGGGTGGGTACAGAAGGAGCGGGTGTGTGCCAGGCTGAGGGGAGGTTTGGCCTCACTTCATCAGGACCCACTGTTGAAGAATCTGATCGATTCCCACAGACTTGCTGCACTGCTGTGAGGAGGGTTCCAGCCTCGAACCCGTCTCTGAGGAAAAGTGAATCCAGTCATAGGGTGGTGCCCTTGACCTACTTTCTCCTGACTTCCTGCCACCTCTTAACACCTGTACGTGGGCCCTTTAGTAGTGACGTGTGTTTTGGTGGGGACAGACCATATCTAACCCATTGCGAGTGCACATGCACACACACGTGTATATAGTATATATTTATGAGTATGGATATGACTCTAGTTTGGAACACTGTGAAATATATGAATTTAGCAGGCACTGTGGAATGCCACATCTAACAAGTGGAAATGCACTTTGTTTTCAAGGGTACATGGAGCATCTTCTAAAGCAGACCACCCGCTTGGGTATAGTCCGCATTCATACTCCATGATCAAAATCTTGGAGATCGTATTCTCCGTCTACAACACCGTGCAATTAGAAATCAACGGCAGCCACAAACACACCTAATGTAATATTTTCCCTTGTATAATTGTGGTCTTTCTCTCCCTCTCTTAAAATAGTTTGTATTTCCTGAGTATGAATGAGCACGGGTAACTGACACGAAGGAGAGCAGAACTGTGGATAGGGGAAGACTCTACATTCTGAAGGACGTTTGCAAAGCTTCGGGTGGCAGGTCACCTCACCCTATTCGGTAGCAGCCTGCCACAGGCCTGCTGACTTCCAGCTGAATCTAAGCTACCCGTTCTGCTCCTCTCTGGGGAAATTTCTGAAGCCCACGTTTGAAGCTGGGGTCCAGGGCACAGTGGAGGGGGACAGGGGCAGCCTCGCCATGGGTGGTAAACCTTATAGAACTTCCAGCAAAGCAAGCAGCCTGCGGTGGGATGCATGCCACGGATTGCTACCACTGGCCTGTGCCATCCCTCTGCGCATGAACCAGTCCCGAGGGCATTTCCCCTTTGATGCCCTCCAGCTCCCTGCCGGCCCCCCTCAGGCTGTGCCCACCCGGAAACCGGAACCAGGGCCCTCAATCAGCCAGGAGACACGCGTCTGACTGCCTCTTCTCCCTCCCGCCCGCGCTCCCTGGGACCCGGCCCATCTGCATCACCTTCTGCCCAGCTCGAGCGGCTTGGGTCACAGGCTCCTGCCTGCTCTGTGACTCTTGGTGGAACTCTTCTTCCCTTCCAAGCCAGTGAGGCTCACGGCTCAATGTCAGTGTATAACGGTTGCAAGAAAACATGATTAATGATAGGAATGAAAATATTTATGTTTTCAAAATGTATCCATATTACACATACCCGTGCAGGACAGGCCGGAGGTCAAGGAGCAAGGGTGTTAGAGGGAAAGGCAGGAAGCACAGGAGCACTCTGTCACTCGCCCGTCTTGGCAGAGGATCCGTGAGTTCTGTCGTCTTTGCTAATGATAATAATTTCAAACTTAAACTTATAAACATTGAAATGAGCTAAGACAGTCAAAGCAAGGAACACACCTCTGAACCCCCAAAAGCACACAAAAATAAAGGCCACACAATAAAGACAAAACAATGACCGCAAGATAAAATGAAAGCCAAATTTATTTCATATGTAAGTGTCAATGTTGTTATCCACATTTATTTTACTAAGCTAATTGTTAATATCTATGAAACAATTAGATCATTCTATTCTTGAATACTTACAGAAACACACACGAGAAGTGTTGACCTCAAAAGAAATGGAAAACCTAATAATTCAATGACCATGGAAAAAAATGCAAAGAAGTTTTATATAAGCCACCCCGAGCCAAAAATGCCATGTCAGGACACTTTTACATGGAAAAGCTTCACAGCTCTCAGAGAGCAATAAGACGCTGCTCTAGAACACAACAAAGAAGCAAAGAGGAGAGTTCCAGAGTCCTCTTCAAGGCTGGCAAACACTGGGGGGAAAATGTAACAGGAAAAGGAAAGCAGCTCCTCCTTCACGCGAGGGCAACGCCCAGTCTCCGTAAAGCACCGGCCCATCTGGCTAAGCGGTGCGTTGGACAGAGATACACTGTGACCACGCTGAGTTCACTCCAGGAGCGTAAAACGGTTCCTTGGTTCCGGGGGAGAAATCCAGGGATGTAGCTCATTGCGTCAGTCAGGTTCAGTCTCAAACCACAGAACCCGCGCTCCCTGGTTTGGAGCAGACGGGCTCAATGGCATGAGTGGTGTGAGCTACAGGACAGACGCCAGGGTGAGCTCTGGGGAGCAGTGAGGGTGCGCGCTCTGCCCCTCTGCAGTCAGTAAGCCCCTGGTGCAGGACCGAGCACACACACACACGCACACACAGGCCAGCACGCAGCACATATGAAGTCACTGCAGCCAGGAAATTGCGCTAGAGGCCTGCGCTCCAGCCCTGGGCCACAGCCCCTTCCTGCTCCAGCCAGTTCAGCCCTCGCCACTCTGCTCCAGCAGGACTCTGCTCCTGGCTCGGCTCCTCTCCTCACGGCAAGTCACCCCTCCGCCACTGTGACAGCACAAGCGGCAGATGCAGCGAACGTGCAGCCCCCTGGCATGCTGCCTTCCAAACTTCCAGCCATGGCATCAACCTAAGCGGAAGTCCCGCCTCTGGGGTGCAGGGGCCGGAGGGGTCGCAGCACCAAATCATGCACATCCCAGGTCCCCTGGGGCTTCCTACATCCTCAAGTGCCCTTGCACAGCGAAAACTCATCCGAGCAGTGCCAGCGGCAGCCTGCTGCTTCCTGAAGGCAGACAGGAAGCACAGCCACCGTCAGACACCGTCCCTGAGTGTGTTCACGACGCACCTGGTTCCATGGAAATCCAAGATCCATGTCCGTTAATAACCACGGGCTGCATTGCGGTGGTGGCCACTGACGGCACACCCTCAGTTTAATGAAGAAAATACACAGAGAAAACACCAATTATCCAAAAGAATGAGCGAGAGAATAAGGAGGTTTGGGTGTGGAACGGTCCTGATTTGAGCACTTTGTCGTGAAATCGCGTCATTGTAACTGAGTTGTATGCAGTCGGGCTTCGCTTAACCATGGGGACACATTCCGAGAGCCATGCCGCTAGGTGGGGACAGCATCCTGTGACGATCGTAGCATGCACTCCCTCAAGCCCCAGCGCCCAGTGTCACCAGGTGGCAGAACCTTGGGCACCGCGGTCATGCATGCGCCATCTGCTGTTACAGACTTCATGACCAGTAAGCGAAACCTCTCTCCGCTTGCCATTATTACTCATTTATATGTGTGCGGCTGTGTAAGGGTTATGCAATAAGTTATATCTGTATATTTTAAGTGAACAATTCAATGGTGTTTAGTATATTCATAGACTTGTGCAATCAGAACCAGTTTTAGGTTTATTCTTTACAAATAGCCCCATATTTTGCACTCCAAATTCCCCATCACAGCCCTGTACACCATTATTCCATTTTATCTTTTTAGAGCAGGCCATGGATAACCCATTAAGCTGAAATATCAGCTACATGGTCATTTTTGGTTGATTGTTTTTTTGACACAGGGTCTTACTACATTTTAAACTGGTCTTGAACTCTTGCACTCAAGTGTTTTTCCTGCCTCAGCCTCCCAAGTAGCTGAGACTACAGGTGTGTGCGGTTGTGCCTCATATGTGTCTTTTACAACTGCCTTCTTTCATTTACCAAATGTTTTCATGGTGCCTCCACATTGTAGCATGGGTCGATGCTTCATTAATTTTTATTGCTGACTAATATTCCATTACACAGGTATGCTGTATTTTGTGTATCTGTTCGTCAGTGATGGAGATTGGGGTCACCTCCACTTCGGGGTTATTATTTGATGCTGCTGTGGGGACGTGTGAGCATGTGGCCTTGAGGAGATTGGTTTCCCTTTCTCTTGGGTGAAATCTAGAGTGAAATTGCTTGGTTACGCGTTAATTCCGTGTTTAACCTTTTGAGGAGCTGTCAGGCTGTACCATTCTCCACGCTTCTTAGTGGGGTCTAAGGATGTCCGTATCTCCCTTGGCGTTCTTTGTGGTCTGGCATTTTGGTGACAGATTCTCTGGTTAAGTGAAATGCTATCCCCCGGCTGTGATTTGCATTTCCCTGTTCGTTAATGAGGCGAAACGCTTCTGCATGCATTTATTGACCACTTTCACTTCTTTGGAGATATTTTTAAATAGGTCCTTTGCTCATCATTTAAATGTTCTTTTATGCCCAGTAAAAAAACCTAGGAATGAGGAGCAAATATATGTTAGTGGAGGTAATTACATTAATGTTATTTATCATTTTTCTTTCTCTGCATTTATTTTGTGAATCTAGAAACATTTTCTTCGGTCTATGAAATCTTGTTTCGGCCACTCTTTTATGCTCTTATTGTCAAATTTATTGTATTTTATATGTTACAGGCCCAACAATACAGCACATACAAGCTGGTGTATAGGACTGCCATTTGAAACATTTGCGAAAACAAAGGAGACGAATTCTACACTGCACTGTCCCTTACAATTATGCAGACACCTTCTGCACTGTCTTGTGTTTTTCTGTATAAAATCTGGGTTCCTGCCTGGGTTCAGCTCTTCCAGCCTGAAGACTCTCCCGGAGTCTTTCTTGTACCAGTAGGCATGGATCCTCCCTCTGTTTGTCAGTAATGTCTCCATCTAGTCTTCCGTTTTAGTTTGCTGGTGGCAAAGCCTCGGCTGATGACTGTTTGCTCCCTTTCCCTGCTGTGAGCCTGTCAGGGCCACCCTCTAGTCCCAGCGACTCTGGCAGGAAGTTAGCTGTCAGGCTGTGGGGACAGGTCCCCCTGCAGAGTGCGAGCCGTCTTCTTCCTGCTGATTTCAAGATTGTCTCTCATCTTGAACTTTCAGCATCTTGACTACGATGTATCTGCTCATAACTCTCTGTTTATTACATGTGCTGAGCATTTTACATGTGCAAGTTGGTGTTTTTTAATAACTTTGGAAGTCTCTGGTCATGGTTTATGCTGACCCCTCTCCCTCTCCGCCTCCTGGCACCGTGTGGGCCCTGTGCTCCTAGGCGTACCACATTTCCTGGACCCTGTGTGATTGCCTTTCCTTCCCTTTCTGTCTTCAGGTTGAATAATGTGGCTCTGTGACATTTAGTCTGAGCTATAATTTCTACCGCCCTATCTCCGGGTTTGGTGCGTGCACTAATTACCATCTATCTCGGGTCCGCTGATGACTACTCTGCTTTATTGATAATTTGCAGGGACTGGATTTCCATTGTTCCTTTCTACAGTGTCCACGGCTGAAGGATCTTCCTGGCGCCCTGTGACGCGGTCCCAGGCCTTGCTCCTCGGCTGTCAGCACAGCCACTTGTGGTTCCCGGAGCCCGTTAGTGCCACCCTGAGCAGTCACAGTTGGTGAGCCTCGCTCTGGACCCCTGGCCGACTCTCATGTGCAGGTCGCACTTTCCTGTCTCTTCGTATGTTTTGTAGTTTTTAACAAAGATTTAGTGTCTTAGGTAATATGCTGCGGTGACTTTCAGACTTAGCATCTCCCAGGACACAGCAAGGGTCACGAGTTGTTCTCTTGCTTGCTTAGTGGCCTAAGTCTTACTCCTGTCGCCCACCCCACCCCGTGACACCTCTGCTGTCACTCTGTGGAGGGTGCGGGACGCACAGCAATCAGGCTCCAGCTACCTCCAGCCTGCGGCTGTGTCTCTCCTGACAACATCTTGGCGATAAACTGCCCTGTGCCGTGGCCCAGTTAAACCTGGGCCTTTTTGTGGGCCAGCTTGCGAGCTGTGGACCCCGTGAGCGAGCAGAGGACCTTCTGAGGTGCCTCTTTTCCTTGTGGATGAGCTGGCATCTGATTCGGCTTTGTGCTCCTCTGGACCCCACTACCACTCAAATTGCCACTGTTTTCAAAAGCACTCCTAAATTTGGACTGTTTATACTGTGCTCAAATAGTCAATTTATCCAAGGAGTCCTCAGTCACCGAGCAGGTCTGCCCCTCAGGGCTCCCTAAGGAGACTGGGAGGGTGAGGCAGTGTCCCCCAGTGTGCCCTGGGTCAGGAAGAGGGTGCCATTCAGGTTCCCAACAGCCTTGTCATTGATTCAGTCCAGGCCCAGGTACAGAAGAGGAGGCAGCGTGGCTCTGTGACATTTAGTCTGAGCTCCCAGAGGACACAGGACCCCCTTGACCCAACGCACCCAGGACGCAGAGCCCAGGAGGGCTGATGCACTGCTCACCTCAAGGGAAGAGACGCTGCCGGTCAGCCCCCAGAGGACTTCTGGAGGGCCGGTTCTCCAAGAGAGTGTTCTTGGGACCCCAGGGGGTTCCTCAGACCTTTCTAGGTGCTGTAGAGCTGGGACAATTTTCACTGAAATCCTAGTGTGCTGTTGGTCCCTTTTGCATGACATGGGGAAGCAGCGGCCATCACCCCCGGCCACTGGCCATGAGACTGTGTTTGCTCTCTAGAAATGATGCTGGGTGTGTGTGTGGGGGGGGGGTTCTTGTGTATTGAAACATTTTTCAGTTTTGACAGCTGGCACCAACACAAACAGAAGTTTGCACGCAGAGTGCATGCTGTGACATTTAAGAGTGCCGAGAGCTCCTGAGCTCAAACAACTGGAGACTGAGTTATGCGGGTGCCCGTTGCACCCTGTCCTGCAAGCTAGCGTGCTCTTAACACCTACTGCCCACCTGCAGAGCCAGCACCCGCACAGGCAGTTGCAAAGCAGCTCACGGGAGGGAGATAGGTGTCCAGCACGTGCCAGGGGACGGGGGCGATGTACACAGGTGCGAGTGTGCACGAGAGCTCACAGGGGAGCTTCCGCTGGACCTGTGCTTCGTGCCACATACAAAGGGCTCAGAACGGACCGCAAGCCCCCAGGTTAAACCCAAGATATAAGACTTCCAGAGGGAAGCATTTGTAGCCCAGAATGACTATATTGACACCTTGGACTTCACCAAAATTAAAATTCTTCTTCAAAAGTCACCATTTAGAAGAGAACGTGACAGGCCAAACAGGAAGAGATTTGCAGCTCACATACCTGATGAAAGAGTTTCTCTTACCACAAAGAATCTCGAAACTGAATTAAAAAATAAAAGTTGGCGGCAATGACGACAACCAAAAGGGCAAAATTCTGCACAGTCAGCGTGGACACGGCAGACAGAGTGGCTTTGCAGAGAAGAACCTGGCCGACTCCCCTCGGGCAGAAGCTAGAGGTCAGCACAGACCCTTGGGGTCAGACTATTGGGGGCCCTGCACTCTGGTGCCCGGACCCACCTCTCCGTCACACCCGGGCAAAGGTTGGGGAACCTCGAGGTCTCCCCTACAGGTCTTTTAAGACCCTGCTAAGGATAAGAAAATAAAATAGACTCTACAAGTCACCAGGAAAGGTTTAGGTAAATCACCAAGTATTGTTTGCACCACTGCTGTGGCTTGAAAGACCGAGCGGCTGTTGAACCCTGTGGACTGAGGCATAGTCTCCTGGTTCGGTCAACTCCACCCACAATCAGGAGAGAAAACTGCTGTGCTCTCTGCCAAAATCCCGCCACAGCCTCGGGCTGTTAACCCCGCAGGACCCTGGAGGAAGCCTGGCCAGGCAGGCCCGCTGGGGTGTCTGAGTCCTTGTGCTCCCCTTAAACATTGCCCTTCTCCAGGTGTGGGCTGCCTCGTCCCCCACCTTGCAGAAGCGCCAGTCCTGGTGGGGCCTGAACTCTGCGTGCTTCTGCACCAGTCTTCTCTTCCCTCTTCCCTCGCCTGCCCCTCCCCAGGGCCTCGGGTCCTTCGGTTTCCGTGATCCGTGGCCCCCACGCATACTGGGAGGTGGTGGCCTTCGGTGCGGTGCAGTGCTGTGCTTCCCCTCAGAGTGCGCCTGGGTTTCACAGGGGCCGAGGGACAGGGACATTTTCACCACCTTGTTTTACGAAAGAAGACGCTAGCAGCGAGCAGCAGGTCAAGCACTGGACGCCCGTAGCTGGGATTTGCGCCCAGGGCCCCCTGCAGAGAAGGGCGCACGGCAGGGAGGGCTCCCTCTGCTTTGTTCCCACCGTCCCTCCACCTGCCATTTCAGCAGTGGTGAGCTTGAAGACGGTGGCCCAGGCCGGGCTGCTTCATTATACGGAGGCGGGGCCACGTCTTCTCTCTGAATCTCAAAGTCCAAAGAACAGTTCCTGGGCTGCTCTTCGGCCTGAAACTGAAGCAAAAAGAAAGACGACACCTGACGGCCAGGGGGACATGGGTGGCCTTGGAATGCTCTGTCTCCTGGGAGCAGCAGTCTAGCTCCCCCCTGGAACCCAGGTTCCAGGACTGCGTGACAAGTGGAAGGTGGCCAGAGGGACATGGTGCCAGCGTCTGGGCAGGCCTACCCCTCAGAGGACAGTCTCGCATTCTGTCCCCATGAGGGTCCTCCCGGCCCCTCGTCCCTCCTGGCAGACGATGGGCTCAGAGGAGCCACCGCGGCAGCACCGAGCTCTGTGGTTCCTTTCTAGGTGCTCAGCACCCCAGGGGGACAAGGGCAGGGAGCGCGGGTCCTTGGGTGTGCTCAGAGTGCTGATTCTAACCAGCCACACCAGGCGACCACAGGGTGGCTGGGTCCGGGTCACAAGCACACAGTGCCTATCCCAAAGCTACAGAGTTACTTTCATGACCGGGGAGTGGAGTGGCTAAGAGACTGAGGAATAGAGCGCGGTTACTCCAGGCTCTGTCTGAGTCTGGCTGTCCCCCAGACCCTCACGCAGTCGTGGAGGGGCGCTTCTAGAGTTTGTGAATGACTCAGGGTCCAATGCTGGGATTATGCATGCGAGTGCCACACCCAGGTGAGTGTGGCCTGAGTACAATATAAGGGACAGAAAGCGTCTTCTCTCCGTGCTCCTCCCCTTTTGCCCTTGTTGCTTGTGCTGTTCCCCATTGCCATAAACTGTTGCCATGTGCCACCCTGCCTCGGAGCCAGCTGATTATGGATTGAAGCCTCCACAAACTGTGAGATAAATAAACCTTTCCTTCCTTTATTTTGGATGCCAAGTATTTTGTCTCAACAAAGAGAGAAGAGTAACTAAGACACTACACATACCAATGGAACACTATTTTGTTGTGAAAAAAGAATGAA
Organism: Dolichotis patagonum; assembly: GCA_004027295.1. Taxonomy (NCBI): domain Eukaryota; kingdom Metazoa; phylum Chordata; class Mammalia; order Rodentia; family Caviidae; genus Dolichotis; species Dolichotis patagonum. Next base: position 37,458 of record PVJX010003511.1, on the reverse strand, counting down.
ATTCTACCATTTGCAGCATGGGTGGAAGAGGAGGCCAGTGTGTTAGGCAAAATAAACCAGCACAGAAAGACAAACACTACCTGGTGTCAAACATGTGAAATCTAAGGAAAAGCATCTGGAAGCTGAGAGTTGAACAGTGGTTACCGCACATGAGACTGAGGGACAGAGAAAGGCTGCTCCGTGGTTACCGAGTCGCAGAGGAACAGAAGCTCTGGAGAGTTACGGTAGGGTGATCACAGGTGACCGTCAAGGACTGTGTTACTCCAAAAGCTGGAAATGAGGATTTTGATAGTTGTCACCATAAACAAGCAATGCATATTCAGGGAGGTATATATGTTTAACCAGACTTAAACATTATACAATTAGTATGTGTGTCAAAATATTACATGGTACCCTACTAATGCGTATCGCTTTGTGTTTTCATGTATCAGTTAAAAATAAATTCAAAAAGAAGAAAAAAACCCGAGTCCTGGAGACCCAGGCCACTGATAAAGTCAGATTTGGGCTCCTGTGTATTCCTGACACCTCCCTCCCTGGCCCGCCAGAAGTGCAGAGAGGAGCAACGTGTGGGGACGCGGCCTGGGTCAAAGCCAGCTGGGCAGTCAGGACAAGTCCCTCGGTCTGTCTGGGCCTGGATTTCTCCCCAGAAGCATCGCACAGCGTACAGTAAACCTGCCCAGCATCTAGCTGCCGCCCTGACCTCAAGATCGTGTTTGCTCTGGCTCCCTCCGGCATGCGGAGTCAGAGGACTGATTTCAAACACTCTTCACTGACTTCAAAATAGCCAAGGCAGACTTCATACAGACCTTTTGGATAATTTCTTTTTCTTTCTCCGTACCCTGGTGTTGGGGTTTGAACCAAAGGCCTTTGCACTAAGCTATAACCTCAGCCCTTTTATAGTTTTTATCCTGAGTAAGGGTCTCACTAAGTTGCCCAGGCTGGGCTAGAACTTGCCATCCTCCTGCCTCAGCCTCCCAGAGTGTTGGGATTACAGGCGTGCAGGATGGTCTCTGGGCCTGACGTGATTATTTCATTCCTTAACCTCACGAGGGTGCCAAGAACCCAGCGGAGGAGCAGAACCTTGCTGCTGCTGTTTCCCGGGGCCTCTCACACTTGCATTGCTGGTGTTGTCCCAGGGCCTGGCTGCTCTGTGGTCATCTGTTTGAGCGAAGTGCTCCTATCACAAGGGTCGGGTTGGTTAGCACCGCACCCTCTGACACATGGTAGAGTGGGGGCACCTGCAGGGAGGTTACTTTCTTACCTGCTTTTAGAAGCACTGTTCCTCCAGCAGAGGCTCCTCCTCTGCCCCGCTGATGAACAACTGGCCCCACGGTGATGCCCCCTGCTCGAGTAGCTCTCAGTAGAAGGGTCAAACTGTCCTTTAAAACGCACACTCAGTCCCACCACGGAGGTTTATGTTTGGTAAGTAGAGTCTGTAGAGTGCTAAAAACATCCAAAGCTATTCTGCCGCATGAGAAAGGAAAAGTAGGTTTAGTTCACTTGTGCACGGTGAGCTAAGGACAAAGGTGCCAGGTGCCGAGGACAGGCAGGGCAATGTGCAAGTGACGCTCGGAGCAGGGCCATCTGCTAGGAGCGAGGCAGCTTTGCCCTCTGCTGCTGGGAAGGCATCCAGCTTTCAATGAGTCAGATGTGAAGATGCATCCAGCTTTTCTCTGTGAAGAACTGGGAGGTCAGAGCGTTTGCCAGCAATCTCTAACAGAGAGTGACATGCCAACCTCATCCCCAGGTCCCCACGGCTCTAGTGCACTCAGGAGGCTTGTTAAACGCTCACTGCCAGTCCCGCCTGGAGGAGCCCACCCAGCAGGAAGGCGGGGCCAGGGTGAGTGTTTACAGCACGCTCTGGGGGCTCCGCTGCTTCTGCTGGTCCAGACCCCGGCCTGGGCATCAGTGCCACAGTGAAATCTCCTCCTTAGCCTCCTTCCTGATCTCCTTCTCCAAGTGAGAGCGTGGAAGGCCACGCTTTTCCCAGCATGCAGCTCCTCCTGCACAGCTCCAGGTGGCTGGACAGGGGGCTGCCACAGACCCAGGAAGACGCGCATCGAGAGGTGGCCCTCAGTGGCACAGCAGCGGCTTCCCGGGCCAGTGATCTCATCGGCCCAGACATGAAGGTCTGCTCCCAGCTGGGCACGACCTGATCCTTGTGCCTCCATCAGATCAGCTGCTTCTCATAAACTGTTCAGAGGGTTCAGCTCACATCCAGAACCACTGGCCACACGAAATCGGAGCTTCGTGGGCGGCTGGGGGAAGAGGGTGGGAGGGGGTAATCAAGGCTCAAGGCCTGTTTCCTGCTCATTGTGCCTCAAGGAAAGCACAGTGTGCTTGTAGCCCTGATCAGCTGGACCAAACTGCTCCTGGAGCTGTGGAAACTCACAGGCTGCCCATCCTCCACCTAGCCGGGGACACAGCCTGGGCCTCCCTGCCCATCCCCTGGCATTCTGCAGGTGCACGGGTTGCTCACACTGTCCGGCTGTGGAAGAACCAGACCTTGGCCCAGTTTCACATCCTGTCTTAAAAGGGCTCTGGAAGAGAACCAACCGGTTGCCCAAGTTGGGTTTTGACAGGGAGATCACCAGAAGCCCCGGAACTTGCAGCCCTGTGCACCTGCAAATGTGAAAGCATTGGGGGGGGGGTGCGTGTGCGCGTGTGTGCATGTGCGTGTGTGCATGTGCATGTGTGTGTGTGTGTGTGTGTGTGTGTGTGCGCGTGCCTCCTGCATGGCTCTTTTATTTCCAAGCATTCTTGCCAAAACTTAACACTGCCGGGCCCACTGCCCAACACCTTGACTGGTTTCAGTAGCAGATTTCTGGTTTTTTGTTTGTTTGTTTGTTTGTTTGTTTGTTCTAGACAAACCTGTCCTTTGGCTCACAGTGCTGAACACCTCTTGAAAATAAACATTTCAGCCCACCTCACCTTTCCCTTCCTTTCCTCTGACTCCCGGGAAACTGTCTCAGAGGTGGCCCAGAGCCCTGTCGGGACCGGGTAAAAGGGCGTCAGCTGCCCTGCAAACACACGCAGTCTCTAGGGTGCCTGACTTTAGACCTCTCCTGAGACCTCGCATTCACCTGAAGGGCCAGCAGCAAGTAGGTCATGAAATGCTTTGGAGATGCTTAAACACAGAGGCTCCCTCTGGGTGGCGCATCGGGGCCACTCCCGCCTGCCGCAGCCTCCCACGGAAATCTGGGGCCTGTTCAGTGCAGCTGGTAGTGAGTAGCTGCCCTGCCACTTGCACTGAAACAGGGGACTTTTGTGCTTTCGTCTCACACCTCCAAGAGGTCTTGAACCTCGCTGATAGAAGTGGGTTCTCCAAGGAAGCAGGGCCCACAGGGCGTGCGTGCAGAGAAGCAGACACCAGCTCCTGCAGCTCTGCAGGCTGCAGACCCCAAGCTCCGAGGGGTGCGAGCTGCAGAGCGGGGGAACCAGTGGCGGGGTTCAGCCTGTAGACCAGGGCAGACACCCAGCTCGTACCCACGCTTTAGTTCGAGTCTGAGATCAAGAAAAACTGCTGCCCCCGCTGAAGAAGACGGGCAGGAAGTTCCTCTTCCTCGGCCTTTGTGCTGTTCTGCCAACAACCGGTTGGACGAGGCCCACACACGCGCCAGGCAGAGCCAAATGCTTTTCTAACTCAGAGGTGGCAACGTTCATCTCAGCCAGAAAGAGCCTCACAGATGCACCCGGAGTAAAGCTCGATCAGATGCATGAGCACCTGGCGGCCCAGGCTAGGGGACACGGGACTTCACTGAGCGTGGCAGGGGCCACGGGATGCCCTGCATGCCATGCCCTGGACAGGGCCGCCTCTGAGGGACCGCAGGGTGTGCCGAGTGGTGAAGAAGCAGCGCTGTTGGCCACTGCCCCTGGCCTCCAGGCAGGGAGCAGGGTGCTGCTACACCTCACCCAAACTTTCCAGCTCCCTGTGGAGCTGGCCAGGAGCACACGGCTTACCAGGTGCCACTCCGCACTGTTGCCACCCGACGTGGCCGCTGCACGGGCCCGCTCCAGAGTCAAAGGCAGCTTCATCAGGAGAGCTCTGCCTCTGAGGAACTCGTGTCGCTGGCCTGGTGGGGCTGAGGAAGCGTCTCTTCCTGAATCAGGAGCATGGCGGTCCCCCACTGTGCTCTGGGGCCCTTAACCACACCTGCCTGGGCTTTGGCTGTGTTCCCTGAGAGAACGTGCTGCCGTACCGGGTTCAGGTGGAACTCTCTTAACAGGGCAGGCTCCCTGGCTCCCTCTGCTTATGAAGCTCCATCTCCAGTGGGTACTGACCAGTTACAATGCACAGAGAGTGGGCCTGCTGGAAAGCACTTACTTGGGGCAGTGTGTGCAGGGAAAGTCCCCCGAACCAGGGCCAGGGGCCAGGCCGCCTGCAGGCAGAGATGCTCAGGGCGACCCTGTTGCTGCAGGTGCAGACTGCACTGCAGGGACTGCGGTGCCCTCCTCAGGGTCCTGCGCCTGGACGCTGCAGAGTCCCCGTGCAAACCTGGGTGCCAAGGCTGCGGGCTGTCTGGGCCCTGCTAGGCATCCCTGGAGGGCCTGGTCCACCGTCTTCCGGCCTGGGGGTCATGGGACATGCTTTTCCATTCCATCTGTGCTGGCCTCAGGGTTTTGCAACGACTTTCCCAGTGGGCGGTGACCCTGCTCTGTAGCAGACACAATAAGCAAACAGTGGCTGCTGCCTGGGCCCAGCCGGAAGGAGGTGGGACCCTCAAGCCTGGCCCAGGGCCCTGCTGCCCCCTCCTCCCCCGCCTCCCCAGCTACCCAGCGCCCCTTGCCCCCAGCCATCCACCCCCACTTGCATCCCACCTCAGCTTCACAGCCATCCTCTTCCCCTCACCAATCCCCTCCTCCTAGCCGACCTCCCCTGCCACTGGGCCGCCTCCTTCCTCCCTGCCTCCCCTCTCCCAGCACGTCTACCCTGCCCTCCCCTGGGCCCAGTCTGCAGCTCAGTCCCATGGAAAGATGGCCCTGTGCCGGCATGTCACACCTCGGGATCCTCACCGGCCCCAGTCCCCAGGGGCCAGCTTTGCTTCTGCCCTAAAATGAGCACTCTGAGGCCTTCGTCCAGCCCCAGCCTGGCTGCTCTGGGGTCCAGGACCACGGTGAACAGGCCTCTGGGCTTCTGCGGTGACCACCACTGGCTGCCCTCCCCAGACAGACCTTTCTGGCCCAGACTGAGGCTCCCAAGCCTCCAACATCCCCCGAGGTGTTTAGATTCCACCCCTCAGACCACCAGCTGGCAGCAAATTCCTACCCAGGTCAGCTGCTGTCTCACCCTCCCCAGGGCAGTGGCCACGTCCCTGGAGGTCAGGCCCACATGCTGCCAAATTCACCTCGGAGCCCCAGGAGCTATCCCCAAAAGCTCTTCGGCTCACAGGACAAACTCCAGTCCCTGCCCTGGAGGATGAATGGAGGGAAAGTGCTTGAAATGCTGCAGGTGATGGTCCACCCATCCGAAAGGCAGCCCGGGTTCCGGTCTTCACGAGACATTCAGGCAGGCGGCAAGAGCCAGAAAGGGGCCACAGGTCAGGGTCTCAGGCCCGGAAGCACGGAGCAGCCCGGGTCCTGTGTCCACAGTTAAGGTGGAAGTGTCTCTGCTGCGTCTCAGCCAGGCAGCCGGCTCCCCCAGGGTGCAAACCTTCCTCTTCAGCTCCTGCGTGCAGAGAGCTGCTTGGGAACACACACGCATGCACACGCACGCACACTCACACACACACTCACACACGGGATTTAGCTCACAGACTCCTGCCACCTCATCCTGATGCTAGGCTGATGGTCTGAACCACTACTAATTTTTAAAGTCAGTTTCTGAGCACATTTCAGAGATGTACTCCTATTCAGTCACCTACGCTCCCAACAGCGGGATGGAGGAGGCGGAAGTGTCATTCCTGGGAACCTGTGGCTGTGTCAGGCGCTGGTTCCACCGCAGGGACTTGGGGACTCAGACATCAGATGACTTAAGTGTTTCTTCGCATTTCTGGGACACATCCCAGGGAAACCGGTGCATGGAACTTCGTGCTACACCGGAGGTACAGGCAGCAAGGTCCCGCCTCGGAAAGCTGAAGCGTTTTCAGTTCTGGTCCTGGAGCAAAGGGTGGGGAATACCTGAAATCTGCGTGATGGATGCCTTGCCTGCACCCCTGGGTGTAGCCAAGACCCCCTCAGGAGACGGTTTGCACTGGTCCCTTTGTCTCTTTGAATGACTGTGGAGCTAGTGTGTCCATGTGTTCTCCATGGAGACTGCCCTCCTCGCCATGTGTGCTTCCTTTGTTGTTTCTGGTGGCTCTGACAGCTGTCTATGGAGCTGAATGAAGCGGGTGAAGAAGAAGGCACGCAGGGAGCCTGGCGGCCAGGAAGCACTCCTGCTCCCTAACTTCCGGTCACGCCCTGGCTCCTCCTTGTCCACTAACAACAGACGAGGTGAAGTCACATGTGATCACATAGTCGATGGATGGCCTCCAGATCAGACAGTGGAACCCGATACCTACTCTGTGTAACTTGTCCCTCAGCTCTCGGTCACCTCTGTCTCCTGCCAGGGCCCCTGTGGGCCCTGGATTCAGACAGGGAGCAGTGGGCGCTGTCTTTGCGCCCAGCTCAGGGCCTCTGCTGGTCTGGAAGCAGAGGTGGGGACACGTGAAGGCAGGCCTGGGGGTCGGCTCTCAGCTCGGACGCCTCCACCCACCTCTCTGGGGGCCTGGGCTTGCTCCCAGCATGGCGCCTGGGTTTGAAGAGCAAATGTCTAAACCTGTGAGTGCCAAGAGAGCAAGGCGGACACCGAAATGACCTTGGGGATCTGCTTACAAAGGCAGCCCTGCCCCTCTGGCGGGTCTGCTCTGCTGGGACATGTAGCTGTGTCCCCTTAGATGGGGAGGGGACAAGGGTACAAGTGTGGGCACCTCTGCAAAAGGCAATTTGCCACAAGGATGGGCACCTGGGACCCACTGTCCCCCTTCTGTGTGGTCACACTAAGCTGTCACCGCACCTGTCAGCCTTCTCTTCTCTCCAATGTCCACTTCTATGTCGGGAAAATGCCCTGTTATTGGCCCCAGGCACCACGCCTCACCTGGGCCTCGCCTGCCCACCTGTCTGTGAGGTCTCTGAGGTCCACACCTCACTAGAAAGGCCAGGAAGTAGCCTGTGCTTCCAGGGTGGCTGCCCCTGAATCGCCGCTGAGCACTTTCAGTTCAAGACAGTGAGAGCAAAGGGTCTCGGTCCCACCAGACAACTGCAGGATGCTGCCGGCCCAGAGCTTCTCCAGGCTCGAGGTCTGTGCAGTGGAGACCGGCCATCAACAATTCGGGGGCCCCTTGCCCTAGGCCACACCGCACCCTGGCCTCCGCGGCCACTGGCAAGGACCCTGCTCTGTGCTCAGCACCCCCACCCAGCCCAGCTCACAGACACTCTGACCCCCACGTGGTGGGCAGCGTCAGGTGGGCAGCTGTTCGATGACTGCTCAGTGGGTCCCAAACCACCAGGCCCGGGTGACGCAGCTTCTCTGTCTACCCACTAATTGCAGTTCGCGTTGGGCTCGTCTGGCCCCGGTTCCTGGATTCCACCCTGACAGACTCCACCACCGCATCCCGGCTCTGACACGGAGCCGCTGGCAGTGCTCGTCAGCTGCTGGATCAGGTAACACAGACAGATAGAGCCAGGCTGTTTACAGTCCGCAGTGAAGCGCCGAGGTCAGAGGCCAGCCACCGCACCTCCACAGCCCTCTGCTGCTCTGCGTAGGCTGCGTGGGGACCTGGGCTGCGGCTGCCGGGGCCGACCCTGGTGCACAAGCATCTGAGTTACTCAGCTCTCCCAGTTCCGCAGAAGTGGTCTGCGGGCCCCAGGCTGACAGCGCTGTGCGGGAGGACGCGTGGATTCGTTCTGGCAGATTCCTTTTTGCCTCCAAGAACTGCGCAGAGGGCTGCAGCCTGCAGGAATCTCAAGTGGGGCATTAACCAGCTCTGCAGAAACCCCCGAGCACGCACTTGGTGGCAAGGGGACAGCTTGGATCCTCAGCTGCCATGGCGGGTGAGCGCATGATCATGGGAAGCACCGTCAGCAGCAGAAGGGAGGGTGCCAGGCCACCATGTGGGCCAGCGTTCCCAAGAGCACCCGGGCCTGGCCATCTCTTCCCGAACAGGAAGCCCCTGCCCAATGTGGGCGCGCAACAGAGACACCAAGAACACGGCTGGGGCGAGGACAGTGTCCTTTAAAGCACTTTGAACAATGACAAAGACAAGGAACTCCCTGGTGGACTCTGCAGGAAGTGACACACCGGGTGCCCAGCCCCGACCGCTCCAGGGATGCGCTGAGAGGTCCCAGAAGCTCTAACGCATTGAGGGGTCACTGTGCACTGGTTCTTCTGCACCCCAGAATGCACCTCGAATTGCACAGTGCCTCTCTATGAGGAGAGGTGGCCTCGTTCCTCTTGGTGCTCTGCTGGGGGGGGTGTCTCTACCAAACCAGCGCTTCCCGGGTATAACTCACCACGCGCACAGGGGCCAGGGAGGGTGGAATGCTGAAACAGTGCCTGCCCGCCAGCCACTACCACAGAGTGGGCACGGGCGCAGCAGTGACAAGGGTCCCAAGAGGGGTGCAGTGAAGTGCAGAAGGGGCTCTGCAGGGGGAGGGGGTGGACCCACGACTTCCTGTGTCGCACATCCTGGGATGCCGGGTTCATAGACCACTTACAGATGGTCTCCAGCGACAGTGTTCTCCCTGCTGTCACTACCGATCTTTGAACCTTGGTACAGTCGGAGTGACGTAAGGAAGGCTTTGTAAGGGACATTTTATAACCACAGCTGCTCATGTCAGAGCAGGTCGCCACACAAGGGTGTGTGTGCTCGTCTGGGCTTCCTGTGCCATCGGACTCAATTAAAAAAACAGCACGATGAGATTCAATGTGGCCACGTTGATGCCAAAGGGTCTCCGATGCAATGCTGACTTCTAGCTACAGAGAGCGGAGGCGAAGGCCACACACAGCGGAGCTGGAGTCCCGGCTCAGAGGGATTGTTACAGTCATGACAGCCACCGCCAGTCTGGGATGTGATAGCGCTGAAATGCCCCGCTGTCCCTCTCACTCGCCTGCAGAAAACCCATGCCCTCAGGAGCAACGCCGACCCAACTGTAACTGCGAAGCACCGCCGCGCTGGGCAGTGCCCCGTCTGTTTAACTAAGAACACTGAACATTCTTCTGCTGTGGTTTTTGTAGTGTGTCCCCTAGGTCCGCCATCACAGGTCGGTGACAATGGGAAGCGACCCGTCATGAGGTGCCCCCAGTGCGAGGTCCTTGGGTCGCTCAGTTCTGTTTTCAGGGATCGTGGGATCCCAGCCACCCTGGCTCGCTGGGTCAGGACGGACCTGCTGCCCTCCTGCACTCTCACACCGCTGCCCGCTGCCTGCGGGTGGTGCAGCAAGCAGTCCTCACTGGAACTGTCCTGCTGCTCGGGCTTTCAGCACCCCAAACTGTGAGCTAAATGACCTCTTTCCTTTATAGTTTGGCCTGTCTCAAGTGTTTAGCTATAGTAACAAAAACTGAACTAATATGCCCTTCCATTTCAATCTTTGACAAAAGTAACTCAAAAATAGGTCATTATTTCAGGGAGTATGTTGAGTGTAAACATGTCTCTAGGCCATCAAATTCCTCCCAGGATCTGGGCTCTTCATTGACATAAAACTTCCCCAGGCCAGGTTAGAGCTCGGCGGTAGGGCCCCAGCCAAGCATGCGTGAAGCCATGGATTTGATCTCCAGTACCACACACAAAGAAATCCCATTTTGCAGTGCTTAGCACCACCACAGGGACAAGGATGATTCCTGGGCCCAGGACATCTCTAGGTCTTCTTTGTGTTCACCCGGCTTTGTGCCACCTTCCTCTTTGCCTTACACTGCCCTCCAGACAGTGGGAGACCACCGAGGGGACCAGCACCCATCCCTCAAAGTGTCACTGCATGACTAAGCTCCAAATGCACATGGAGGAGGCCTGAGGTTTACTGTCAGTCACAGAACACGCTGGAAAGGAATGTCCACAACCAAAGAGCCATATTCCTTCCCCAGCTCAGCCTGCAGTGTATGGCACGTGCACTGGTTTAGAAGGTAGGTGCCTCCAGCAGCTCAAGGCGAGTCTGTGAGTCTGACCTCAGGTGACCCGAGTACTGCTCTGTGCCTCAGTTTCCATTTCTGTCAGACCCAGTGAAGAAGAATGCCTCATCAGGGCGATGAAAGGAGACGATCACCAAAATGCGGGCCCCAGGGTAACGATGAACCATCCCTCGATAAAGACATTTGCCATGGCCTCTGCTCCCGTCATTTGGGTGGCTGGCTCTGAACTCACCAAGGAAGAAGTAGAAACAGATCAGAGGAGAGAGAGGAAGCACATGGCCCCTGGTGCCAGAGGTGCAGCTGTCTCCAGAGTGAGGACAGGCAAGCTTCCAGACAGGGTGCAGGGCTGTGCCCCGGAGAGCCAGGGGTGCAGCTGTGCCTCCCTCGCCGTCATGCCCAGACGCAGGTCTGGGGCTGTGGAAACTCGGGCCCTATTGGAAGGGAGACGCAGCTACCTCAGGCCAGCCCAGTTCATTGAAGAAGGCCCTTTCCCCAGAAGCTCAGTCAAATGCCGTAGCTCAGGGTGCCCACCACGTGGGCAAAGGTGGCATCCACCATCCGTGTTCATCTGCTTGACTGGCCCAGAGCTTACCCATCATGGGCTCCTGGATTCTGATTCTGACTGCCTCACATACCTGACAAGCTCTATCAATTGAATGTGGTTTGTCCCAGCCAAAACCTACACGGGGCTCAACTCCGTGCTGCAGTGGTATTGAGCCAGGGGAGTCTTTACCTGACATCTACGGTCATAAGCAGCCACCCTTGCTGTTCTCTGGACACCAGGTTGCTTCTCTCCACATGAGATTGCTTGAGGCCTCAAGAGCCTGTGTGCCCTGCCTCTGGCTTCTTCCCTCTCTCTTCCACGTGCTCCTGCCAAGTGGCATTATCTACCATGAGGTTGTCACCAAATGCTGATTCCAGCACCACACTTTGAGGCCTCCTATATCATGAGCCAAAATCAACCTCTTTGCTTTACAAAGTACCCAGCCTCTAGTATCTTCTTCTGGCAACAGAAAATGGGCCACGGCAGCACCCAAGAGCCTGTGCTGGGTCAGTCTGGATTACTCTTCAGAGCCACCATCCCTGGAGACCAGCAGTCCTGGAACTCCACAGAGGTCACACCTTCCCGGGCAGGTGGGTGACATTCCCTAGGTTCAGTGATTAGCCTCGCGGTGCACTGCCTTCTTCTGTTGCAAGCTGGGCACAAGCCTAAATGAATTTTGATTCAGAAGCTACCGCTGTGCACCTTTCCCCAGGGACCTGACCCCCTCCGAGCTTCCCATGCTTACCTCGTGCCCCCAAAACATGATGCAACCCATGGGAAACCAAGTGGCTTGCCAGTCACATGAAGGTCCCTTTGCAACCCAGCCAACACAAAGGTCTTCGTAGGAGGTCAGCACAGCCAGCGGATCTAGCTTTCCTCGGAGAGTCGGGCCAGCCGGAGCAGATGCGCTAAGTGGGAACAGGCAGAAGCTTGTCTCGGGCGTTTTCACACAGGGAAGATGGGGCTGTGTGCTCGCGGTGCCAAGGTAAACAGACACACAGCAGCCTGCTTCTGCATGCATCCCGAGCCTTACCAGGCCCCGGGCAGAGGGAAAGGGTTGCTGGGACCAGAGCCCAGTTTCCACGGCTCGGTCCAACCCGCAGCCCCAGCTGCAGACACTTCTCAGAACAGCCCAGCCTCGGGGCAGGAGCAAAGCCAGACCAGGGGGCTGGTGGAGGCGCAGGAAGGAGAGAAGGAAGTGGTAATCAGCTTAAGGAGAAGGGATCGGTGTCCCTGTTCTCCCCAACTTTTCCAAAAGTTGAAAACAATGCAACGCAGAGTCTGGTGTTGCTAATATTTCCGAAGCCTGTCTTTGATTTCCTCCCCTTTTCAATTGCAACATCAAAGTGCTGAAACTGACCTTGTTATTCCTCCTGGAATAGACTGAATGCCACACACATTCAGATGCGGAACCAAAGGGAGGATGAAAAGGAGCACGCTGTCATCTGTGCCTGCCCGCCCCTTCCTCCTGGGCTGGGGAGATGCTGTCCCTGGAAGTGCCGTGGGGAGACTCCTCCGGTTTCACAAGCGCCCCCTCCTGCAGTCAGCAGCTCTTTGGAGTAGCGTCCTGGATAAATTGGAAATGGCACTGGAAACAGCTCTGTGCCGTTCAAAGGAAGTGGGTGTCTCTAACGAGCTTTTGAAAGGAAGCGCAGCCTCACCCCGTAGGGAGCTCCGCGCAGTGACCACCCAGGCTCCCAGCAGAGGCTCTGCGCTCCAGCACGCTGCTCCGATTCCACGGCTTCCCGTGAACCCTCAGGAGTCCAGGTGGCCGCCCAGCAAACGTGAAAGCACCTGTCCTCTAATTCTCATCTCTCTGACTTCCTCCTCCCCCCAGTTCTACGGCTCTCCTTCCTTCGGGAATCCCACCCTGCCTGCGTTTACCAGCTGCAGCGTAGAGCTGACCCTTGCCATGTGAGGTGGTGGCTGCAGAGACAGAGGCCAGCACAGAGACACGCTCCAGCCAAGGCGGGGTGGCGGACGGCTTCCCACCACGGGTTACTCCAGAGAGCAACCTTATCGCCCAAGGCCCACACAGCTTGGGTAAAGGGAGTTCTTGCTCTGTACATGGCCGGAGACATATTTGACAGAGCAAATGCTCCTATTTTGAAATAAATAGGCTGCCATTTTTAAAGCAAGCTCATATGTTCCACAGCTCAAATCAAATGCCGATGTCAGGAGGTCTGAAAGGCAGTCAGGCCTGTAGCAATCATCACCAGGGGCAGGCCTGCTCACCCGTTTGAGAGAAAGTGGGACTTTTCGAGCAGTATTAGCCACACGGTTAGCCCACTGGGCTCACACTGGAGAAGGACAGTGGAGCCAAAGTCCTCCTGTGTCCGCAGACGTCCGGCTGTGGACCTGGCCCCTGGGAAGCAGCATGTCACGGTAGGGCTTTTTGCAGGAGGTGGGGGGACCATCATGAGCAGGACAGGGGTGTCCCGGAGTGTGAGCCCTGACACACATGCGGGTGAGTGGCTGCAGACAGCCAAGGGCTCACCGTCCCCATGGCATGACCCGTGATGACAGTGACAACTGGCTGACCTCTGGCAGCACCCTGTGGACAAATGACAAGCTCCAGCTGCAGGCTGAGCTTGAACAACCAGAGAACAGAGATCAGCTCCGCCCTCTCCAGAATGGCGGGTGCACCGGCTGCTGGGCGGCCAAGGGTGGGGACTGTGGCCACCAGCTCCTCGTGACAGCGCTGGTCATGGAGCTCTCCCCAGCCACGGTCCGGTGGAGGCTCTCCGTGCCTCAGAGGGGTTGTCCCTCCTGTGTGTGGTTTTTCCTGGGTAAATGGATGTAAAACAGAGTTCGGGACAATGCAGGGCGGTGCCTGCAGGGCACCCGAGCACAGCGCAGAGAAAGCAGCAGCGGGTCTGGAGTGTGCACGGTTGAGTCAGACCTGGAGGTGAAGTGCAGGAGAGCCGCTTGCCTAAGTAGAAACTCTGAGGTCTCATCGCCGGCAAAAAGCAGGCGGACCGTTCTAGTGGGCCCCAGCGCCGACCTAAAGGTTCCCAAGCCTTGGGGCATGACAGCACTTCTCAGGGCGCAGGGTCCCCATGCAGAACGGAAGCCTCCAGCTGACACTCGGGGCACAGGTGGGGACAGGCCACTTGCAGTGATGGGTGAATGTGCGTTTACTCACAGCACCAGGCGCTGGAGCCAACGTAGCCAAGCGCAGCTCACAGCAGAGGCCCCTGGGCAGCTCTGAAAAGGCCCTGGGCCCAGGTCCTGCTCCAGCACCACTGGCCCAGGCCTCCAAGGGGCTGCAGAGACACAGCTGGCTGCACTCTCACCTGTGCAAACCCCAGGAAGCAAACGGCAGTGTTCCCTGCCCTCGGGCTCCTGACCTGTCTTCCTCGTCAGCTGAGTCATGGACCCCGGCGAATGACACTGCGTTCCCTGCTGTCTTCCTGGGGCGAGGGGGCGGCGTGGGGGCGCTGGGCGCCATTCCTGGCAGCTTCCGTCTGCCCTGGGGGAGGATGGAGTGTGGCAGATGGAAGGCCAGCTGGAGGTGGCCCACACCAGGGGAGCGGACTGCGGGGCCCACCCCTCATGCGCGGGGCGCACTGAGTCCAGTCCTCAGCCCTCTGCCCAGGCTGCTCGGGCGCTCACACTCAGCTCCTCAGCAGTGGGCGAGGGGTCACAACTGCCTCTGTTTGCATTTGTTCTTGTTTCCGTGGCCCTGGGGGTTGCACCCAGGGCCTTCAGATCAAGTGACAACCCCGTCCCGTTCCCCTTTTGGAGACGGGTCTTGCTACATCTCTAAGCTGCTCAGGCTAGGCTGAACTGGCCACCCTCCTGCCTCAGCCTCTCGGAACACTGGGATTACAGGGATGCACCCCACACCGCATTTGTGGTCACCCTTTGATCAAATACATCCCTGTGCCTACATCGGCCCCAGGCCCCTAGCAGCTTCCAGGGGAGTCGGGACCCCTCCCAACCACAGGGCCCAGAGACGCAGCAGTGAAGGCCCCCAGGCCCTCGGAGAGGATCGGAGGCCTGGGTTTCTGATACCTGCACCCACGTTCCCTCCTCCTTCTGCCCCATCCTCAGGGGCCTGCACAGAGTCTGGGTGGATGAGGGATTTGAGCACTTCAAACCCCTCCCGTGGCCAGGCTGCTTCCCACGTGGCCTGAGTGAGAGCGTCCACACTGGGGTGGCTTTGCGACTGGATTCACACCCATGACGCACTCAACACCCCATGGCGACCAGACCCAAACCCTGGCTCAGGTCCTCCTTCCCGCTGGGAGCCTCTGCTGACTTAGCGAAGGCAAGGGCGGCCAGGCCCCTCCAGGCCCGAAAGCCCCGGGAGGCTCCAGGAGGGAAACGCCCGGCAGGGTGGTGGGCACCCTCTGCTCCTTCATCTGCTCCCGCCCTTCACCTTTGCCCGACCCCACCTTCCAGCCAAGCCGAGCACCTTCCTGCTGCCTACAGGGTTCCCTTCCCAAACTCCTTAGTCTCTTAGGTCTGTCCCTAGTCCCACCCTGCAGAGTGACCCAAGGGCTACTTTATGCTATGGTGTTAGTGACTGGCACAAGTGTCAGCCCCCTCCAGGTAAGGCTGAGCAAGCGGGAGCCCTGAACAAAGGGTCTTGTCCTGAGCTGCTGGACCTCGGCACCCGAGGTGACCAGCTGCTGGGCTCCGCGCCCGTGTGGCCCACACGTGTCTACCACCAGACGTCTGCTCACAGCAGCCGAGCAAACACAGTTTAAGACTTCTTGTGTCTAAACTGGAAACTGTCATTAATAATCTGATTTTTATCTGGGTAGAGTCTGGCCTCGGAGGTCTCAGGCTTCCGTGTTACCGAGTTGCAGTCCGGCTCTGCGGTGCTGGCTTTGACATGATGTTTAATCTTCGCACATCAAAGGCAAGGGCTCAGCTGCTGTCGCTGCCTTTGTTACCACGGCCCGAACCCATCTGTGCTCGCTCCGGAGGAACCCCTCTCCCAGACGGAGGAATTCTACCCTCTTCCCACCTCGAGGCTCCAACACACTTCAAAGCCGCTTCGTTAAAAAAAAAGTAATTAAATAAAAGAATAAGAAGCAAAGAAGAGGAGAGCAAAGGTAAACTTTTTTCCTTGTTTTCCAAAACGTTTCACTTTATTAAAATTGCGGCAGTCAGATCCAGTGTGCCTCGGGCTGTGCTCCTAGGAAAGCAGCCAATCTACTTCACTCTTCTGATGGAAGCGGATTACACGTTTACAAAAACACTTCACTCCGTGGAGTCCAGAATATTCTAGGAAGTTTCAAAGGGCCAGAGGGAAACAGATGGCGCTGAGCGGGCAGGGGAGGACAGGCTTGTCTCTCCACCAGCCCTTGAGCCGTGGGAGCCACATGGCAGAGACGCCGTGGACCCACTGCTGCGATCTTCCCGTCCCAGACATCTCTGACCCAGAGCCGCTCCCTGCCCTGCCCTCCCACACAGCCAGTGCCGTCTCCAGGGCCAGCTGGGCCCTGCAGCCCGGCGCCCGAGGAAGAGTCTCCCTCGTCTTCAAGCATGTGTCCCCGCGCTGACCGTGCCAAGGGACCATGTTCCTTCTGGTGCAGCAGGCTCTCCCGGAGAGTGACCTCTGCTCCCACCCTCAAGATGCACTGCCTGCCACCCACGAGGGCACTCATGGGAGATGATAAGAAAGCCAGTGCCCGGCCTGGGGACTCCGTGGCAAGGGGTTCTAGCAGCGATGCGGGGCCCGGCCTGGACGCAGGAGGGCGGCACTCCCAAACCCCTGCCGCAGCTGCTGGCTGAGAACACGACATGTGCTCCCAACAGCGTGGGGACGTGGTAGCCTGGGTCTGACAGCGCCTGCCGAAGGGGACCTGGAGGGTGAGAGAGGGAAGGTCCTGAATTCCCACAGCAACTGTGCCATGAGCACAGCAGTGCGTCAGCCTCTGCAGCTCCAGGAGGACCAGGAGGGAGCCGCAGGGGCCGCCAAAGCCCCGGCAGCCCACCCTGCACCAGAGGTCTCTGTTTGCACCCCGCTCTCCCTCCTCACCTCTCACTCTAGCAAAACTGGGGGATCAAGAGAGTAAAGAAGGCGTCCATAAAGGAAAAGAGAACGAGTGGCCCCCTCCTAGATTCCTGCGGCCCACCTCCAGCCAGGGAAGTAAGATGAACTGTGTTTGCTGCCACCCATGGCTGAAAACACTCTATAACCTCAAAGGGCGCAGACAGGTGGAGCGGGCAGGGGAGGACAGGCTTGTCTCTCCACCAGCCCTTGAGCCGTGGGAGCCACATGGCAGAGACGCCATGGACCACTGCTGCGATCTTCCCGTCCCATCTTCTTCAGCCAATAAGCCAGCCTGGCCCTGGAGAAAGATAAGCCAGCCTGGCCCTGGAGAAAGATTAAACAGGCAGTGGAGAAAATACAACGTTGTGTTTCCATGACGATTTCCTTGGCACATATGTTATATTTATTTTAGACTCTGTGATGAGGACAATGCTTTGATCATACGTGGCTAAGCTGCAGCGAATAGTTACCAGAAGTTTATTCCCATAAGAACAAAATGTCGGTGCTGGGTCAGATGAGAAACGGCACCTTCAGGATGTGCGTGTCTGGAGATGGGTATTAGTTTGTTTCTCGTGACTGTGAAAACACCCAAGGCTGCGTACTGTATGAAGAACACGGATTTATTTAACTGACGGCCTGGAGGTCCAAGGAGTTGTGTGTGGGGACCTCCACAGGGCTGCACAGAGCACCCGTAGGAAGGGGCAAAGGGCACACTTGTGCAAATGTGCACACTCAGCCTCTCGTCCGCTTCTTACAAAGCCTCCCAGGTAGATGACAGGGCTCTAGCCTGATGAATTAATTGATCTAACCCTAGTCACTCCCGAAAGCCCTGCGGTTGAGTTCAGTTTCCATCCTCCCACTACTTCCGGTGAGGATGAAATCACAATATACGTTACCTTGGGGACCACCCTCAAGCCACCCCCAAACCGCAGCACCATGCTACATCAGAAATGCCACCCCACTGGCCCTTCTCCGGGACTGGCTCACTCTTCTTCACAGTGAGACCCCAGGTTCTCCCGCAGACAGCCAGCAAGGTGGACACCCAGACACGTGGGCAGATGCCACGGCTGCCCAGCTCAGGACACGAGTGGAACAGGTGAGCACTCTGTCCTCGCCGGTGAAAAGGTCAGGAGGGCCTGGGACTGACACAGGTCCATTTTATGCAGAGACATTGACGGACAAAAACACCACCCACCTCTGCAGGCTGTGTCATACCCCAGGTCCACAGAGGACAGAGAGACAGTGGCTTGCATCTGGGTTTTGTCTTTGGAAGTCAACTGTAAAAGGAGGAATGGGTTTGCCCAAGGTGGGTCATACACTCCCTGAAGGAAACCGAAGGCTCCTGAGCTCCTCAGACACAGACATGGGGGTTCCCAAATCAGTGTCTGTGTTGGGGACAGGGGACCTCGTTATCCATGGGTTCCCTGTCCCCAGCATCAGCTACCAGCAGTCAACCGTGTCCCAATCTCCTACTCACCTTGGCTCTGTAAAGAGATCACATTCAGGTAACTTTTATCAGAAGGAGAACTGCCCTAGTTCATCATCAGTTACCTTTATTTACCTCCCACTGTGCCTAACTTACGAAGTAAACTTTACCTCAGGGATGTGTGTGCAAGAGAACCCCAGTTTCCAGGGCTCCACACTGTCCTAAGTGGGGCTTGGAAGGTCACCATGGATAAGGGGAAGACAACACGGCACCTATGGAGGCATAAGTGACAGACAGTGCCAGCCTGTGGTTTCCGTGGACGCTGTTACAATCCATCAGGTGTCTCCGAGCCCTGGTTTGGAGCCCACGCGTCTTCCGGGGAGTGTGTGTGTCACGAGTGCCAGGAGGACGGTGAGCAGCAGCGGACTACTGGGCCCAGGGTTTGTTTTGAGCTTCTGTGCAGACAAAGCACCCCTTCATCTACGGGGAGGAGCTGGCCTCTGCCCTGCCCTTGGTGTGCTCTGCCCAAGGCCCCTGCACAGGACAGAGCGGGCTGTGATCCAGGGCTGTATTTAGGGCTGCAGACACCACACCGAGGGCCCTCACCTTCCCTTTCGGGGTCACATTCCCAGTAACCCCTCTCCTCCCTGCACTGCTTCGTGCCCAAGTCACTGTCTCACATCTGCTCCTATACAAACCAAACCAGGAGCGGTGGCCTCACGTCAGCGTCCACAGGTCCCCTGATCTGCAGAGAGACATAAAGACCAACAGACATTTTCTAGACTTGTGTTCGCTTCTCTGTGATAATCTTCTTTTAAAGAATCATTAAAGCACGCAATGTTATGACGAGATCACCCAGTACTGGTCCTGGGTGCACGCTCCAAAAAACGGAAAGCAGGGACTGCAGCTGACGCTGGTCCCCCAGGGTCCCAGAGGGGTACAAGTTGTTCCTACGCAGAGTCACCAAGACCTGGTCACAACCCAAGTATTCACGCCCAGGGAATGGAGAGACAGCACGCGCTCTGTCCCTAGAGGGAACGCAGGTGACCCTCGCGAAGCAAGGGGACTGTCCTGCCTGCCACGCCGTGTATGAGTCATGCCTGGCACTCCGTGGTGCCTTGACCTGAGGCACCTGGAACGAATGGTCCAGTCCGCAGAGAAAGGAAATAGACGGTGCTTGTCAGAGCCGCGGGGAGGCCGTGGGGGTAACTGGTCGACTGGCACAGTGTCCGTTGGGAAGATGAGAATGTTCTGGAAATGAATGGTGGTAACAGTGGCACAACCATGCAGATGGACTCGATGCCACTGAACTGTGTGCTTGAAAATGGTTAAAATGGTACATTTTATATTATGTACATTTTTACACAAGATGTGTTTTTAATTTAAAGAATACACTGAATCCATAAACTAATTGCCCATTCTGGGTGGTGTGGTGTAAGTGGGCAGCCCTGGGCATCGTGGTGTGGACACTGGCACCTGGCAGACGCTCAGGTCAGACCCCGAGAGTGTGACTCAAAGCACAGTCCAGAGGGCACCGGAGCAGAGGCGACAGGTCAGTGGCGCTCACGGCTCACACAGGGACACTCTCGGTCAATGGCATGGTGCGTCCTCCCCAGGGCTCCGCGCCAGGCAAGGACACGAGCCATCATGCTGTCGTGGACCAGGCCTGGCCTCTTGGGACAGCTGGGTACTCAGCCGTCCCACAGGCTCACTGCCACCCTCCACGCAGGGCCGCCACTGGCACTGGTTTTAAAGTTCCTCCGCTGCTGATTTGTAGCGGTGCTTGGTTTTGTGACAGACGCCTGAGCACGTCCCAGAAATCGTGTCTACTCCACGTATGCACGGGGCTTGGCATGGGTTCCCTCAAGGCGTCTGAGGAGCGAATCTGCCTGTGTCTTCCAGGAAGGCAGGTGAGGGTATTTCGAACCAAAGGGGAATGCTGGGGACTTGTCCCACCCCGTGAGCTCGTGCACGAAATAAGCCTGCGAATGGTCGCCGGGAAAATATTCCAGTGGGGAAAGGCTTCCAACGCCCAAAACCCCAGGAAGGGAAACGCACTTCTCTCCAGTGAACGAGTGCTCCGGGGGTGCAGCGTCCCGCTGGATCTGCACCCACTGACACGCCTCGCTCGCTGTTAGGGGCTCCATCCTGGACTCCAGAGAGATCTGGACCCTTCAAAGCACAGGTCACAGCGGCTCAGGTCAGAGGGCCATGTGCACGGCCAGACTCCGGGCTGCAGGCTCAGCCAGCTGTGTGTCAGCCATGCCTCTGAGGAAGCTGGAGACAGGGCCAGCAGGCCACTTTCCTGACCAACCTGGCAGGAGTGGACACCTTCCACCGGCCCACACCCGGCTGGGTCTGCAAAAACGATGCGCAGAGGACAGAGACCCGCTCCTTTGCAAAAGCAAAGACAGGCAGTTACACACTCACCCACGCACGCACACCTGGGCACAGGAGCACACAAGCACAGGTGCACACAGGCGCACAGGACAGGCACAGAGACAGAGCCAGACAGGCCAGGCACACGCACAGACCAGGACACGCCTGAGAAGCCTTGGCGTCCCCAGACCTGTGACCTTCGTCACTCGGAATGCGGGCCCTCGGCTTCCCTGTGACAGTGGCCAACACAGTGTTGGGGAATCCTCTTCCTCCTACAAGAACAGTTCTCCTAACATTTATTGGAAAGTTAACGCAGATGTCTGAGCCCACAGAATCAGAACAGGGCTGGGGGGCTGGAGGCTTGCAGCTCCACACCCACCCAGGGATCCCACCTGGCTGCTGTCCACGCAGACTTTGAGGATGTCTGAAGGGCCTTCGCCTCCAGCGGGACCCTCTGAAGAGCAGCCAGATGACCTGCATCTGAAAGTGCGACCCCGACCCCACCCCCTCTGCTCAGCGCCCGAAGGACTGTCAGGGTACTAGGTGTCCCCGTGCTCTCCGGGACACTCTCAGACTGCAGGACACCATCTCTGCATAAGTTGGCATAAGGCCACCCTCAGTACACACTCACCCACAGTGCCTGCAGCACGGAGACCCCCGAGATCTCCAGGCCCAGGTGACCTACGTCATGTCTCCCAGGGATCTGGAGTCTTCCAGGCGTAGTCTGCTCTAAGATAGGAGCAAGGTTAAAATCCGGGAAGTAGAGAAGACGGAGTAGCTCACATCCAACCCTCACGCCACAAAACACAACAAAACACAACAGTGACAACCACAAGGATGATGATAACTGAACAATCAAAAATGAAAGTCAGGGAGAACTTACTCATTTCTGAGAACAGATCCACAGAGCTGCGCTGTTCTGGAGCTCAGTTTAAGACACACGAATTTACAGGAGGAATCTACACCCCAAGTGTGGAGTGCATGGTCCATTCGGGTGAGGACGGGTGATCCGCTGCTGTCCTCATCTCTGCCACCCTCCTCCGCACTCCGGGCTCCGCAGCCCCTAACTCCCTGCCCTGCTCTCCGGCCCAGGTGCATGCCCAGCGTCGCTACTCCTTGCTCGGGTGTTGCTCCACTGCGGTGCCCCCAGTCCGGGCACCTTCCTGTCTCCTGCAGCAGGACCAGCACCTCCAGCCCTGTCCTCACCGTCACCCCAGCACCCTGCTGCACGCAGGCCGAGCTGGTCTGGCCGCCAACCACATCCAGGGCAAGGCCCATCTGTTTCACTTCTACGGTCCCGGAAATGGTAGGGAACACGGATGTGTAATAAACTTTTTAAGAGAATAAATCCATAAAAAGCGCTGGAGTTGGAGTGCACAGGTGGAAGCTAAGGATCTGGCTTACTTTCTGAGGACGGGAACACGTGTTGTGACACGCGTGAGACTCATTGGCTTACTAGAAGGCAGATGTCAAGCTTCCATTCATCACGGTGCTACCACACGATGCAAAGGCCACGTTCAGTAGTGTGAATGGAAACCTTTCGAAGAATAATGTGAAGGTACAACAACTGAAAAAAAAATACGAGGATTACCCTGATTACACCACTGCAGGATCCCCAAACTCAGCAGCCCTTGGGACCGGGGTTAGAGCTGGGCTGAGAACAGCAGAGCTTAGGGATGGTGTTCACTTCCTTTTCAGGTAATTTAAAAATCAGAGGGCAATTCAGCCAAAAGCCTTAGTTCACGGGCAGCACTGTAAATACCTCTACACCGAGTCATGTGCTGCTCACAGCACAAATACTGTTTCGTTCAGCTCACGGCCTGGGATAGGACCATCGCAGCTGCACGGTTTCAGGTATGAAACACGCCCCACACGCGGGCAATGGTAGGCCTGTGTGGCCAGTGGAGGGGTCTCACGGCTGAGGAAACCACCGGATCCGGAAGTGACTCTGAGTCCCCCCGCTGTTCTTGTCACCACTCCACCTTGGGCTCCCTATTTCTAAGCCTCGGGCTTCTCTTTGGTGTGGCCTTCTCAGGACCAGTGTCACCATTAGCCTAGCTGACACCTCTCCTCTATTCCAAAGACCTGATATGGCAGGACGTGGCAGGGTGAGTCATTTAATCAGCAAGGACCAGGGCTCCTGCACGCATTTTTTAAAAGCCAGCGGGAGGCAGGGATGCAGAGGCGGGTGCCAGGCAGTGTGCATAGCCCTTGGTAGGACCAGGAGATTCTGACCTCGCTGACCAGAATGCCAAGGTGAAAGCTGGAGCCCAGCATGCCAGGTGCAGTGGGAAATCCCAAGGGACAGCCCCTGGAGAAGGCAATGCGCCTGCACAGGAAGGAAATTATTTGCTGAGACGCACACGTGTTCAGTAATCTGTTTGTGAAGCTTTGTTACTGACGCGTGATATAAACGCTCGCTGGCTCTCCCCGAGTCCTTCAGTAAAATCACGCACGACCCTCTTCCAAAATAGCTTTGTTACAGAAGGAGGAAGTTTTGGTTTTGGTTTGGTTTGGTTTGGTTTGGTTTGGTTTGGTTGAAACAGGATCTTGCTAGGTAACCTCAGCTGGCCTCGAACTCATGGCGATCTTCCTGCCTCAACCTCCCAGGAGCTGGTGTGAACCATCACACCCAGCCTGAAATCAGTTTGGAAAGGCCTAACAAAAGAGTCAGCCTCCAGGAGAGTCAGTCCCACCTGCTCAGAGTGAGAAGGGTGAGGCCAGCCTGGCTTCGCTCTGCCCCTAAAACTCTTCAGTCTAGACTGTTCCTCCTCCCTCTAGCCAGCCTCCTCCACATCTGAAGACGCCTTCATCTTCCTCCTGCCACCTCCATGCCCACCCTGACGCCCACACAGCAAACAGCTCCCGGTGGGTGCCGAAGAGTCCCCATCTGTGACAGCAGTGTCTGGGGGATGGGAGTCCCAGCTGCTCCCTCAGGCTTCCCTTTGATGTGCTAAGGGCTTGGGATCCTGCAGGAGGAAGAGAAACGAGGAGAGGAGAGGAGAGGAGAGGAGAGGAGAGGAGAGGAGAGGAGAAGAGAGGAGAGGAGAGGAGAGGGGAGGAGAGAGGAGGAGGAGGAGGCAGGAAACCCTCCCCCCAGCAGTGCCTCCTCTTTGCAGCCCCGTGCTCTGGGGATTCCCAATGGGACTGGAGCCAAATCACTGGCTCCACGTGGACCCACCACATGCTGGCAGCCCCGTTTCATCAGGTGTCACCACCCCGTGGTGTGGGTGGCCAGACACCTTTTCCACTTGGAAGTCATCCTGTCCCCTCAAAGCCCAGCCCAAAGCCACCCAGGAAAGGCGCAGGGCTCCGGTGTCGGCCCCTGGGCCGCCCAGCTGGCAGAGGCCAGAAAGCAGCCTTGAGGATCAGAGGAGCCCCGGGAGGGTCGGGCTGGAGATCAAGGAGCCTCAGAGGAGCTGCATGGCTGCCCTGCCCGCTCCGAGCTGGGGAGGAGGCCGGAGCCTGTGCGCTTAACCAAAGCGGGTTTCCATAAACGGAAGCCAAGGAGGCAGAGGAGAGAGGCGCTCGGACCTCTGTCCCCACGTGCTGGCTGTGGGATGGGAGGCAGGCTCACAGCGCCCAGGGCAGGAGAAAGCCACGTCCAGAGACAACCACAGCTCGGGAAGGAGGTGGGGAGCACCAGGCCCATGGGCCGGCTGCTCCCACAGCGCAAAGCTTGTCTGCGCCCCGCAGACATCCGGCAGGCTGGGACCTCCTCCTGCCAGTACCTCTGGGGCTCGGATGGAAGGTACCAGAGTTCAGAGGGTCACTTGCCTCAGTGTGAGCCCCCAGGGATGTTTATTTCAAGGTGACTCGGAGGCACTTGTGGCCACAGCGACCTGGGCATGACTGGGACCCGAAATCCGGAAGATGGCTCTCCACGGCCCAGCTAGGTTTCCAGCCGCAGGATGAGATGCACTTTTCCTCCTTGGGCCATGACCCAAGGGTGGTTAGGGGCCCCGCTCCCACCCTCAGTCCCCTCGCTCCAAGTCAGGCACCCAGCCTTGCCTCATGTTCTAGGGGCTGCTGTGGCACCGGACTTTTCACAGAGAAAGAAAACAGAGTGTGCCTCCCAGCAAGCCAGCCGTGCAGAGCGTGGCTGGAGCAGAGGTGCCTTCATGGCCTCCTGCCACGTGGAATCACACCAGGTCCTGTCTGCAGGGGAAGCGTGGGTACCTGTGCCGGATGGTCTGCCTCTGCCTCTCCTTGCCCCGCATCTCGGGATTCAGGAAATTTACCAGTCGACCGGGCGTGTGGGACCGGGGAAGTGATGGAGTCCTGGCCCAGCATTCAAGGCCCTGGGTTCAACTCCAGAACCACAAAGACGAGCAACACAGAGCTGGTGGTTTATGTGTAGGATGCATTTATCCTGTGCGCTCACTGGATAAAAGGTCCAGATAAATCACTCGGCCCCGGGATGGGAAAGGAGTAGTTGTCTCTCCTAAAGGAAGCAAATCTGGCTCCAACCCCGCTTGTTAAGTGGGAAGATCCGCCTCCACCCCTTGGGGTGTCTGTCACACTGACCAGGAGATGAGGAACCAAGCCACGTCTGTCCTTTCCCTTCAAAGCCGCAGCCCCTGGGGGCTCCCGCCAGCCAGTGAGCCTGCAGTTCCAGGTGGCGCCTCTGGGACCCGCCCCTCACAGCCCGCTGGGTGCTCTGCCGAGCCGCCCCACCCTTCCCATCACCCTGAATGCTCCAAGATGTCCAGTGTCCATGGCTCCTTGCAAGACCCAGGTTGCCTTCCCAAGCAGGGGAGATGTTTCCTCTCCGTTCCCCTTCCAGGGAGACCCCAGGAGCAAGAAAATGAACATCAGTCGAGCTCAAGAATGCAGCCCTGTCCGGCCTTCCCACTTAGTTTCATGACACTTCTAAATATGCACTTTGGCAAACTAGGAGCAAACAAATTCCTTTCAAGCTAAATGAAATTGCTGTTGAATTTCCCAAAAGTTACATAAGTGGTCTCTCAGATGGCCAGTCTTGTGTGTCCCTCCCTGATTCAGTACATGGATACATGAAACTTCTCTGCTGTACTCTATGTCTGTGAGTCCAGGATGTGGACCGAAGAACCCCCAGGGCTCCAAAGGGCTGGCTCCCCAGATCCGTCTCGGCACAGGAGGGCGGCTTCTGTCCCCTGCAGACAGATTGCTGGCGAGGGAAAGGCACACCTGGTCCAGCCCAGCCCTCTGACACCATGTGGCAGGCTGGAAAGGGAAGCCTAGAATATTCTGGAATAGTTCTGCATAGAATCGGAAGGAAAAGCATAGGCACTGCCGTTTCTCAGGAGTGAAACTGAAAAAAATGGTCATTTCTTGCTGCAGGGTCCCTTGCCCCTGACCAGTCCAACATTTGGTGACACAAGCATTCCTGGGCTGCTCAGGTGCCATGCAAGTGTCTCCACGGGGTGTGTTTCACAAAGACAGCGATGCACATAGCTAACCTCCGACAATTTGGTGACACAAATTCCTGCTGGCTGCCTTCCCTTTCAACCGTCCGGCCGATCTGGGGTTTCCTGCCGCCACTGTCCTCCAGCTTGGCCACTCCGGAAGGCGGACGAGGCCGGAGCAGCTGACTGCGGCTGGCACTGTTGACCTCTGGTGTTTCCAGCTGAGTCTTATTTTCAGGGAAAGAGGGGCTAAAGGGCCACAGGCACTCCCCAAGTGGACAGGTCGCCTCCTCTAGGACGTGAGAACAATGGGGCCGTTTTCAGACACGCTGAGCTCCAAGTTCAAAAGTGATTCCATTCATGAAGCAATGACATGTTTTGTTTGTTTTCAAAAAAACACAATTGAAGTGTAATTCATTGTTTCTCAGGCCGTATTTCTTCCCACTGCACACCGTTTGAAGAGGGCCCTGTTTATGTTTCTCATCAGAGAACAGAAATCAGCGTGCTTTTGAAGTTCTGACTCCGGAGGAAGAGGCCAGGACCCCACAGCAGCCCCTCGGCCTCCACACCCCTGTCCTGAGAGACACCCTGGTCCCCGCACTGCCACGAGTGCCACGTGGGACTCCCAGTCCCCTCCTTCGGGAGCCAGGTCCTTGGCTGTGCACAGCTGCTGTCTTCATCCTGGACTGCAGGGCTGGTGCCGCTGCGCCTGGGCCAGAGGGCAGGAAGTCCGCGCTGCGCTTGGCCGGCAGTGAGGAGGGACTGCCTAGACCCTGCTTCTGCTGCACCCGGATAACTGGTGTCTGTCGCCACGCTGTGTCATTTGCTCAACACTCACGCCCAGAAGGCGCGTTCCCCAGAATTCAGGACGCTAGAAAGCAGTGCTGAGCTCCCACACAAGGCGGTCCCCACGTCATGCAGGCCATCTCCCATCCTCCTCCCGGCCTCCGGTGATCTGAGTTTCAGGGGAACGGTTTCCCCGCCGTGGTCAGCACTGAAGCGAGCAGAGAGGCCTGGACACGGGCTCGTGGGCAGGGCCTGCAAATGCACGCCAACCAGGGGGGGCAAGGCCCACGGCCCCCACCCTGCAGCATGACCCCAGCTCCCAGATGACTGCTGCAACTCTGGGGTGGGGGGGTCAGTCCAGCAGGGTGTTCTTAAAAGGTACCAGTTGCCGTGCAGTCAAAGTGACCCACAGCGACTGGCAGCCAGCCGGATGGGCAGCCCCTTGTCAACCGGGTGACCTCAGGGGTGTGCTCACCACTCCTGGGCTCACCCATAGGCTCCAGGAGGCCACAACCTGGCGAGCAGTAGAGACGGAACGGGCACCAGGACAGTGCAGCTCACAAAGCTCAAGCAGGGTGCTGGTGAGGGCTCTGAGGGTCCCTCCTTCCCACAGCCTGGAGCGGACACTCCGGCAGCTCCGAGCCCACCCAGCGCAGAAAGTCGGGCTCCTGTGGATAGAGGAGATAGGGCGTGGTCGAAGGCCCGGGCAAATGAGCAGGACCTGTCCATCACAAGGTCACCGGGCAGGGTGCCACAAGACATGGACAGCATAGGAAAGAGCAGCCATCAGGGACAGCTGTGACCTAGGTTTCCACAATAGCCGGTGCTGCACTGCTCGGGTGCAGCCTGAACTTTTATTTTGGCTTTTACCCTCTGTTTCTCACGGCTCAGACAAAATGCACTCTGCAGAGCTGATTTCCTCATACCCACTTCCCTGCACTTTTCAAATAAACGTTTGGACCATTGCTGGACTGTCTTGTCCAGTGCTTTGTTTGAAGCAGGAAGGACCTGGAATACTTCGCATATGTCATTCTTTATAGCCGAGTAGCGTTTCATTATGTACAGGCGCCACGTTTTCTTCCCGCAAGCATCTGTTGGTGGTAAACAGGCTGCTTCCGGGATCTAACTACTGTGAAGTGTGCTGCTTGCTGTACACAGTGGTGTGTATGTATCACCACAGCTATGCGGAAGCTCCTTAGGAAATGTGTGCACAGAGGGCTAGCTGGGCCTCGTGGAATTTCTAAGGTCAGTTCTTTGAGACATCTCCATATTGACTTCCATCATGGTTATAGTGATTTATATTCCCACCAATAGTCACCACACCAGCACAGCATTTGTTACTGTTTGATTTCTTACAGACTGCTATTCTTTTTGCAGTAATGGAATCTTAGTGTTGTTGTAATTTGCATTTCTCTAATGGCCAGAGATGTTGAACATTTTTTCATGTAGTTGTTGACCATTTGTATTTCTTCTTCTGTGAAGTGTCTGTTCATTTCTCTAGAGATAGGTCCTTGGTTTCAAGTGGTTTCATTTTTTTTTTTTTTGAGTTCTTGTATACACCAAAAACTAGTCCTCTGTAGAAGTAGTGGGGGAAAACCCCATTCGGTGGGTTGTCTCTTCACTCTACTGACTGATTCTTTTGCTATATAGCTTTTTAGTCTGATATAATCTCATTTGTTTATTCTGGCTGGTATTTCTTGAGCAATTGAGATTCTGTTTAGAAAAGCCTTTCCTATACCTATCTCTTCAATGTTTCACCTGTGTTATCTTCCAGAAGGTAGAATGTTTCTTTTAACATTTACATTTTTTATCTCTGTTGATTTTAATTTAGTGCCTGGTGAGAGGTAACGGTCCAGTTTCTTTCTTCTGCAAACGGATAATCAGTTTTCCCTGCACCGCTTGTGGAATGGGCCATCTTTCCTCCAATAGATGCCTTTAGATCCTTTGTCAAAGATCGAGTATCTGAATCTGTCCAGGAGGTTCTGGAGCCGTATTCTGCTCCACTGGCCCATGTCGCTGCCTCTGTTCCCGTGCCGCCCCACTTGTCATTCCTGCTTTCCCGTTACGGCGAGAAGCTGGCTGGTGCTATGCTGCCTGTTTTGCTCTAACTGCACAGAAGTAGTCTTCCTATTCTGGGCCGCTTCTGTTTCCATATGAATTTTGGGATCATTTTCTCTAGATCTGTGATGTGTGTCATGTCGGTATTTTGACTGGGACTTCGCTGGATCTGCGTAACAGTTTCAGGAGCATGGCCGTTTTGACAGCCCCAGTTCCGCTCTCCAGGAGCAGGGACAACCTTCCGTTTTTTGACGTCCTCTTCAGTCCCCTTCAGGTCCTCCAGCTCTGGGAGTTTGCGCGCAGCCTCCCTGGGCCAAGTCTCCACCGTCCCTAAACAGTAGCAGCAGCCGTGCAAGAGGGCGGAGTGAGGATCAGCGGAACAACCAACATCATCACTACTGTGTGTCTAACCGGGACCAAACGGGGTACATACGACTGTCAGTGTGCAACAGCTGGGCCAGGCCAAGCGTGCCAGCAGAAGCTGCGTGTCGGACTTGACGGAGTCTTTGCACTCACCGCCCTCCGTTGCGATGTGGGGCAAAACCCGCGAGCCGCACATCCCCGTCAGCCAGGGGACCCGCACTCTGGACAGACGTGTGTGCCCATCGGTGAGGTGGGTGTGTCACATGCATTTTCAACGTACTGTTTCCCACCTTTCAGGATGTAAGTGGGAGTGGCTGTGACCTCTTCACAATGTGTTTTTAGGGTGCTGTGCCTTTTGGATTTTTTGCCTATTCATTTATTAGTTTCCATGATACTGAGCATTTAGAGTAAACCTAGGACCTTTACACTGAGTTACAGCTCCAGTTCTCTTTTGGTTTTTTTGTTTGTTTGTTTTTTGGACAGCGCCTTGCTAAGTCATTAAGCTGCCCAGGCTGGGCTCAAATTTGGGATCCTCCCGCCTCAGCCTCTGAAGCCGCTGGGATTACAAGTGTCCATCACCACACCCAGCTGAGGTTGGACCTTTTGGAATTTGTTATTATTTCGAAGTGTAAATACTGCCAGAGGCGACCTGTTTCACTGAGGAACTCACAGTATCTCCTGCAGGGGCCTTTTCACTGTCACCTCTCGCTATCACGTGGGGGCTTGTGCAGTCAGCCGTAAATGACAGGAGTAATTTACATAAATTACAAGAGTCAGGTGACCACTGGGGGCAGGGACTCCGTGCCTTTCCAGTTATCCACCACTGAGCGACAGCCACTGGGAAGCAGAACTTCCTGACACAACAGCAAACCCTTGGCCGGCCAAGCAGTGTTAAGGAGCGAGCTCCGTCTCGCAGTGACAGCTGCCCCTGCTCTGCTCCGCAGGCTGGAAAATCCAAGGGGCCTCCCTCCCCCTCGGGCCCGGCCTCTGCTCCCTGTTCATGGAGGCCCCTCACCTCCCGCCTCCCGCCAAGGGCACGGGCAGGGGCGGCCAAGGCCTTCACAGGCCTGACTGGAAGTGGTGCCAACCCACTGGGGCCACCTGTCCGGTCCCGGCAGTCACAGGCCAGGCCGGGTTCAAGAACACACAGTGATCTCCACCCACTGCCTGTGCGGGCACATGGCCAGCACAGGGACGGCACGGTGTCCCCCGGGTCCCAGCTGCCCCCTCCTGAGCCGGGCACGGCTAACCGCCACTCATCTGCCCTGAGGAAGGAGCACAGCAATGCCACCAATGTTCAGGAAGGAGGGACCCGAGCAAAAGACAGAGAAGACGGCGGCTCCGGACGGTGCAGAGGACCTGGAGCAGACGGGGCCCGCGAACCGTGATACCGGAGTCCTCTCATCTGCCGGAAAGCACAAGAGCCAGGTAAAAAGCCATGAGCCCGCGTGAGGACCTGGTGGGGAGACGCACTCCTCCCTCTCGTCTGCAAGGCCTCCTGCCGCCGGGCTTTGCACGGGCGTGGTTCGTGCCCACTGAACTCGCAGAGGAGAGCTTAGTCCTGTGTTTGAAGTCTTCTCCTCGGGGAAACCTGCCTCCCCAGCAGCCTCCCTCCAGCTCCCAGCTGGAGCTGGACCCCAAGACACTCCCAGAAGGCGCAGGTTGCTTGGAGACCCCGTGAGCTCTCTGCCGCTCTTCCCAGCTCAGAGGAAGGCCCAGGAGGAAAGCCCCTGCCCCACAGCAGCCCCCAGGGCACGCAGCCCCTCTCCTCTCCAAGCTGCCTCACATACGCATACCCTGCTTGCCTTCCTTGGCTGACCTCCATCCGGTGACCCAGCGAGGCTGTGCGTGCTGTGGCGAGGGACCAGCCACACCGGCAGCCTCTCATCTCATCCATTTCCCCTGGCCAACCCTAAATGACCTGGCTCAACCACGCAGAGAGTGGTACGCCTGCCACACACATACACGCGCTCACGCACAGTGCACACGCTTGAAACAGGCCACCCTCGGCCCACACTCAGTCCCAGAGAGACATGTGCCATTCCAGAAGGGCCCAAGACGCTGCCCAGCAGCAGGCGAGGTGGTCACTGCAAAGGACACTGCTCCAGCTGCAGGATGCCCCCTCCCTGCCATGCTCTGCCACTCAGCACAGAGAGTGAGCGTACCCATGACCACTGCCAGAAGGGATGCCCGTCCCGGGCCCCTGGCCAGGAGGTTTACACGCCTCACTTCCCTTTGTTCTCCCAGCAACCAGGACAAGCACCGTGACCGGCACGTGACGTTACCCTGCTCCTCAGCACAGCGTGGGTCACCTTTACTGCTAGGTGCCCTGCTGGCGGGACAACCTGTCCATGGCTCCAGGTACTCAGGACAACCATGCATGCATGTGCAGCGGGAGCTCCGTCTAGCTGGTCAGCACTGCTCCAAGGACAGGTCCTGCACACCGCTGCAGCCTAGGGCTGGCGCCCTCTGTCCAGGCCCCAGTAACGGCACTTCCTTCCTCACCCTCAAAGCCGGAAGGGTGCTACCACGCTTTCACCAGTTACTGCTGCACTTGAAGAGAGTGTTCCCGGCAGCTCACCACAACGGCTCAAGGCTGGTGTCCTCCTCCCATAACCCTTCTGCCTGAGTTTTAGAGGATGTGGGCCTAGGCGGCGGCTTACAGAGTCAAATGCATGGCACCCCGTGCAAAAAGTGTCGGTTGCTTGCATCCAGGTCTAACAAAAAATAAAGCTGGAGGTAAGCGCGTTAGTTACTTTTCTCTCCTTGCTGAGACAAAACATGCAATACCCAAAGTTAAGGAAGCAGAGTTTTATTCAGCTCACGGTGTGTGGAGGTTTGATCAGCTGGCTCCAAGGCAGGGAGGCACAGCAGAGGGGCAACGGTTCAAGGAGGCAGAAGACAGCAAAGCAGCAAGAGCAAGAAGAGGGAGAGCAAGCCTCTTTCCTCCCTGTACAGAAAGCAGGCGACAGCCGCGGAGTGTAGCACTCACACCGTCTCCCTGCCCTCCTCTCGCACAGGCTCAGGGTGTGTACGGAGTGAGGACCCTGCCCCTGCTGAGGCCCTTAGTGAACCCTCTAAAGCTCTCAAACTGACACAAGGAACAGCGCCCTGGAGCCCCAAGTGCATGTCCTCTACACCGCAGCTGGCGAGCTGCTGAGTCACTGAGCTAAGCTTCTAGGCTTCTCAAGCTGACACAGTGTATCAACCGTGACAGGAGGTAAGGGAGGACAGCTCACTCACAGGTGCCTGAGGACAAGAATGGTCACAAACATCTCTGCCAGAACCACAGCCTTGCACAAAGGCCACCGCAACCTCGCCTGGAAACCTCTGCAAGGACATCTGTCCAGCAGCTGCCTGTCCAGCCTTGGAGTGAGGCCACCCTTGTCAGTGACCCTAGCAGAATTACTGTCTCAAAGTATCTTATGCAATTCTCCTCATCCCAGCGTTAAGACCCGTTGCTTCCTCCGTGACCTTGAGTAGCCTCCGTTCACTGTGATACCGTGTTCCCGTGGCAGTGCCCAACGACTCCCAGCCAAACCTGCTGTCTTTGGAGACTCCCCAGTGTGCTACTGAGGTGCGTGCTGACGTGCACCCCGTGGCCCAGGCACAAGGACCTAGGGTTACTGGAGCCACTGAGGCCAGAAGGTAATTGTGCTCCTTGCTGTAGGGGGACTGACCCTTGCCCAGCAGTCTGTGGGGCAGACAGTTGCCCAATGACCCAGGAGAATTTGATTTAGGGTTTTCTTAACCCCCAAAGCGGCAGTTTCTTAATGCCTTGAAGCATTTATCATGCTAAGCTTGGCTGTCAGAATTTCTGTCCAATACAAAGAGTGGGAGTAAAAATATTCCTTGTCCTTTTAAGGATTAATTCTAAATAGTTGTATTAATAGACATGTACTCCATAGTAAAGCAAAAACTAAATCTGAAAATGAAATCTCACTTAAAATAAACCCTAATCCGGTTCCTCAAAAAATTAAAAGTCAAATTACCAGCTGACCCAGCAGTTTTGTTTTTGAGTGAACTCTCAAGAGGCCTGAAAGCAGAGGCCCTAACAGATACTTAGGTATTAAAAACCTGACTGAGAGACTCTCCCAAGTGTCTTATACCCAGGCTCCTAATGCTATTCACAACAGCCAAAAACACAAGCAACTCCTGCCCACCACCAGATAAATGCTTAAAGAAAATGTGATCTATCAACAGTGCATTTAATCGTTTAAAAAGAAAATCCCGACACATGCTACAGCATGGAGGAACCTGAAAGATCTGTCAAGAAGAGTGAAATGATTCCCCTTCTGGGCAGTACCTAGAAGAGTCAAACTCATAGCGTTCGAAGGAGCCATGAAAGGGTAGTTGTTTTAGGGGGGCAGTGTCTGTCATTTGTGCAAGACGAAAAAATTTGGGAGACAAACGTTGGTGGTGCCTGTACCGCCGTGAGAAGGTAATTAATACCACAAAACTGTACACTTAAAAATGGTAAGAACAGCAAGGAACTTATGATGTAGTATTTTACCGCAAAGTTCAAAAGGTATATTCCTCCATTTAAAAAATAAATCTGCCCCAACCAAATGTCACTGGGACCTTCTGGCTGCTGCCCAAGCGCTGGCTTCGGCTGTGACCCTTTCATGGAGACGGTACCAAGGCCCAGGCCTGGAAGAGCTGGACAAGACCGGCCCTGGCGTTTCCAGATGCGCCGCCGCGCTTGGCCTTGCTGAGGGCCGGCAGTGAGGAAGAAGCCTCAGTTAGCAACTGAACCACGAAGTAGGATCCATCAATGTCGGCCCAGCACAGCAGGGGAGGCGCAGAGCACCCCGCCTGCCCCCCAACACACAGGCGGGGGATAAAGACCGTCCAGCACATGTCCACTGTCCGGCCAAAGAGAGGCGCAAGGCCCTGACAGTGCCGCCAAACCCTGAAAACACT
The DNA here is from genome assembly GCA_004027295.1 of Dolichotis patagonum. Lineage (NCBI taxonomy): Eukaryota > Metazoa > Chordata > Mammalia > Rodentia > Caviidae > Dolichotis > Dolichotis patagonum. Next base: position 3,480 of record PVJX010003511.1, on the reverse strand, counting down.
GTACTGCGTGTGAGAGGCTGCGAGGGAGGTTCCTGTGTTGTGTGGCCCCCATCTTGTGACGTTCCCAGGAAAGGCCAATCCGTAGAGACAAGGAACAGAGCACTGGCGGCCAGGGGCTGGGGGTCGAGGTGAGGGTCGCATACAGATGCTTGGGGGTGACAGAAATGTTCTCAACCTGGATTAAGGTGACGCTGGTACAATTTTCATATTTGCTGAAAGTTTCTTAATCGTACACTTTCAACAACTGAGCCCTGCGGTGTGTAAATTTCACCTCGATTCATCTGTTTTTTAAATTAAATATAGCCGTCCCTCAGAACTTGCAAGGGATCAACTCCAGGACTCAAGAGGACATCAAAGTCTGCCGGTGCCCCAGTCCCTTGCGTCCTGATGCGTAGTATTTACACAGAGCCGAGGCCCATGCTCCCATCGGCTTCCCGGCACCTCTGGAATATCTCTGATACCCCGAACGATGTAAATATTCTGTAAGCACTTGTAACCCCGCCTGCAGAGGCAGAGGCAGAGGCAGGAGGGTTAAAATTCTGGGGCCCGTCTGGACCATTTGTGAGATCCCTCGGCAAAATGAAAAGTGAAACATGGGCCCGCGGCTGTATTCAGTGCGAGGCTCTGCACTCGACTCCCAGGACTGCGACAGGGAGGACGTTGCGCCTCGTGCACCTCTGAGGTGCACCACGCAGCCCCCCAAACACAAGCAAGTACTTGGGTCCAAGTGGTCGAGACCGAGACGCAACAGAGGAGGCAGCAGCGTGGCCTCGAGGTCGGCTTCCTCTGTGCGTGGACTTCCCCTTCCTGAGGGTGTCCCGACTTCAGACTTCCAGCCACAAAGCTCTTGTGTCCCCAGCTCCAAACAGAGAGGCCGAAGACGTGTGGCCAAGGGCTTGTCTGACCCACGTCTGTGTGTTCACGGCTTTGACGGCCGGGGCCCTGAGAGCCCGCGTGATGCTGGGGTGAGGGAATGTGCGGGAACTGTCGTCAGGAAGACTCACCCACTCGTAAGAGGAGGTTCTCATCCCAGCAGGGTCCCCACCCTGGTGTGCAGAGCTGCGGCAGGCAGGAGTCTATGCACCGGACTTTGCCTTGTTTACTGCCTGGGGGAGGAAAGGCCGACAGGACAAGGTCCTGGAGAGAGGAGAGTTGGACAGTGGTGACTGCTCTCAAGCTGTTCTTGAGAAGATGACCAGGAACCAGGGTGACAGGAGTCATGGGTCCGTGAGCCCACACGACCAAGGAGACAGGTGTGGCACAGGAGGCAGCCACGCATCCTGTGCCCACCAGAATCGCCCCAATGTGGCTGGGGCCTGCAGAGGAGCCTGGGACCTGAGAGGCTTGTCCCTTGGGGCCTGCAGGGCCGAGACAGAGGCAGGGCCCACGGGAAACCGTAAGTGGGGCCTGGAAGGAGCAGAGGCTGCTGGAAGTCACCGTGTGCGTGAGGTTGCCAGGCGCTTGTGAGGGGCCCCCAGAGGTCCTGAAGCATAGACAGCAAAGGCCAGTGGAGGGCCCGGCCTGTGCAGCCTGCAGAGTGCTGGAATTTGTACGGCAGTGACCTCTTCCAGGCCAGCCCGACGGGGCCTGCACACAAGGGACAGCCACGCTGGTTTTGTTTTCTGACTGCTTTGGGAGAGAAGCGAAGCACTCATTACCCCGCACCCAGGCTGATCCGGAATCAGTGGGCTCTGCTTCCCCACGGCCAGCTCCCCCACCATCGGCCCCGGGGCTTGGTGTTGCTGCCTCGGTGTCTGTCCAGCCCGAAGTCACCAGTGCTGCACCCCTGCCGGGCACAAGCCCACAACAGGCCCCGACCTTCTCCACTCAGGACACCACTGTCCCCTGGGGCCTGCAGGGCCATTTCCAGCCATCAGCCCACCTTTCCAGGAGTCCGCTGCCTCTTGAGATTCAACATAAAACAGTCACGAAAAGCTCATGTGAGAAAGTGTAAACACAAGCTTGTTTGCTAAAGGGCTGAGCGCACAGCGATAGGGGTATTTATGGCTCCCTGTCCACGTTGTCGCCTGCTGCTCTGCTGCACAGGGCCGTCTGCAAGCAGGCGAGCGGCTTTTGTCCAGCAGAGATGCGCGGGCATCCCTTTTAGGTGCCCTCGTAGGCCCAGACTGCAGAAAGCATAAACAGTAATTACAGCAGCACTGTGTAAACACCAGGCGTTCTGTGCTGCTTGGCCGAGCTTTGCTCTCCCTACAAAACCATCGCTGGCTTCTTGGGCAACAGGGAGAAGGGACGCGTTGGTGAGCAGAACAACAGCTGCCACGGTCACCCAGACCAGCCCTGTGGGCTGCACACCCCTGGACAGGCGCCCAGCAGGAGGGCCGGAGAACTGACAGGGAGTTTCGACCTCAGACAGACCTGGCTGCAAAGGGAGTTGGTCTTCCGGAGCCGTGCCTGAGCTCCCGGTGGGCTGCAAGGCCCGGGGCCGCAGGAAGGGGCTGGGGGCTGGAAGGCACCGCAGCCCCTCTGCCCCCAGTGAGTGGCTCTGCGGCTCCTCGCAGACGCCTCTCCCCAAGACCCCCACGAGCCGCTCCTCACGTGCAAGAAGTTTCACTTCGCCCCTGTTGGCCTTTTGTTCATTCACACAATGATTTTTTAGTCATATTTGTGCAACCTGTACGTATTTTTCCCACACACGGGACCCACCTCAGAGCCCTGCCAGGGGGACCTGAGCCCAAACAACTCTGCCTTTGACCCCCCCAGGCCACTCTCCAGGTGTCACCGTGGGCTGAGGACCCCACGAGGGAAAAATATTTCACACGTGTAACCAAGCGTGAGTGAATTTTACAATCGCTTGATAATTTTTATATTGGTAAAAACCCACGCCTCGATTTAGAAGCCAGAAAGCAAGGCTGTGGCCCTCACAGTGCCCAGCGCTCGGGGTGTCCCTGCAGAACAGCAGCTCTTGGTGCTGCCCGGTCTGAGCCACCGCCTCGATCTCCCCCGGGGGGGTCCCCACAGCACCTTTTGTCCCCAAGGCTCGGCGCAGCACGGGACTCCATCTCCTGGCCTCTTCAGCAGTGTGATGGGGCCAGGAAAGTTCCTGGCAAGTGGGACGTGGGCAGGGACAGTGTGCGTCCCACTCAGGGTGACTCAGGGCCTCCCGCCACACCCGTCCCACTGTATCGCTCACTATCTGCTGCCCGGATTCGGAAAACACGGCCAAGGCCCGTGGCCTCAAGGACGGCAGGTAGAAATTCACCCACACTGCACGACACAGCGTGCATCCTTTATTATAGGGGAGCTGTACTTCAATACAGGGTTCCCCACGCAGGTGTATGGTACCACACCTATAGCCCCAGCTACTCAAGAAGCTGAGGCAGGAGGATGGCAAATCTGATGCCAGCTTAGCCAGCCATAGCTCAAGATGAAATCTGAAAAAGGCTGAGGAGATAGCTCAGGGCTTTCCAATACCCAAAAACCAGCAGAGAGAGAGTGGGTGGGGAGAGGAGGGAAAAGAGG